>DWQT01003846.1:0-11948 GCA_018244895.1 Myscelus amystis hages | reverse complement strand
ACTCGTGTTCACACAGAGACATTCGATGTATACACTGAGTGTACTGTGTATAGTGTCGTAGTCTGAACCGGCCTTAAATGCAATCAACACATTTGATTCATATTTCAGATAGGCTATGCGATAATAAAGCAGCATAATCTCGCTGCTTTAAATTGCAACACATTCCGTTTAACATTCAACATTGTTCATGGACAGGAAACTCAGATTTGCTTGTTTTGAAACATTACATAAATCGATAGTGTGCGGTGTTACTAACGCTTACTAGCGCTTACAAACAGCATATAGCGTTATCAGAGGCGCGAACGCTTATCGCAAAACTGAAGAGCGCTAATGAAAAAGTGACGGCGTTTATTGTGCATGTGAAACGGGCTTTACTTGTCTGATAAAGTACACCCGGTGCATTATTTTATGAAAAGGTCTAATAAGTGTTAGTTATTGACGTACGTTCACATTTCAATAATGGCATCTCACACGACATAGATTGCGTAATTCAGAGTTGCGGATAGGGAAATACGCGGGCTCAGCGAGTCCTATCTACAAACATAATAGAACAGTTAACAAACTATTATTTGAGTTCTTTAGTTCTCTTTGGCAAGTATATTTGTATCGCACAATTTACAGGTACGAGTACTTTTCTCAGGTTGCCATTATAAAGCTCTCGTGAGTCAGCGATATGCGTCATGCTCGGTAATGTCTTCAACGCGTATAGGATATATTTTATTAACAACACCATAACATTCCAGGTATTTACTCCAACCATTCAGTGATTATCGTAAAATACTAATGATAAATACTAAATCTCCTTTAATACCATCGGCACTGATGACATTTATGGATATGTGTAACTATTTAAGTATTATGCAAGCTTAAATAGCTTCTGTTTTGGATAAAGTATTAAAAGAGCGTGAACTAACAGGGACTAAGTTGCCAACTTCAAGTCTGCTTACCATATGGTTCAGGCCGAATCACATTATTGCAGGCACGCCTTTTTCTTATAGATTTCACAGATGTCAGTTCATTTCAAAGTTAATAAAGATTCGGTCATGCTCCTCTTTCCATTAGTATATTTTACCTCCTATCTCACATAATATAACATGAGTAGATTTAGGGCGGTTTAATACATGGAGTATTGAATAGACATGACTAATAAAAACTGGACATGGTGGGGTAGTCGGATAAACCGTCATTTCTTTAATATCATTTGAATTGAATTGTCGACTAATTGTGTAAAGAACAATCAAGCGTCAGTTTTTTATGGCACCAAAGACATTATTTTAGATAATACAATATTCATGTTGTCACCTAAAAATCCAAAAACAAACGAAGCTTGTGTTTCTACAATATAAAATGCCCAGTTCGATCAATGACACTGCTAAAGCTATTGTATACTCTGTTTAATTTGTCATTGAGTCTATTAGCCAAGTGTCATCACGGTATATAAACGCTAATTTTCACGAAGCGTAGGCTGTATTTGAATATTCGGGAACAATAGCTGGTATGCAAACATTTACTGATAATAATTTTCTACTAATATTAAGTTCAACGGCTTCAAGCCATTAAACTCTTCAGCCTACTATATTAGTTAGCTGGAGATAAAGGTTAGTGTCCACTCTGTTACCTTTTAAGTAGCCTCCTACAATGTTGGAAACTGTCATAGATTTATTACCTTATGACAATCTGTTAAATAATTTAATAGGTTTACGAGATACCATACCATATCAAGGAATATAATACTGAGATTTATACTTATACCTACAGTATGCAAGATAGTTGAATTCTCAACGCATTATCGAAAATTTCTGCTATTTCGATTATTAAGGACTATAAAGCTGACGAGTTAACGGAGTTTAAATATGTAACATATTAGTGTGTCGCTTATGGTTTCAAACCATATGAACACATAATGCTGTTTACCGGAATAATATACAATAGTTATTCGGCAGTTAAATTTCATTATTTCACAGAGAATTTCACCAGTTTTTTTTCAATCCATTTTATAATTCTATTGCTTGACACGGTTTTCATCCCATCATGGCTAGATAAGAAAAAACTGAAATTAAAATTAGTTTAATTGGCTTAGGCGTTTTTAATTTTATAGTCATTAAAATATGAAATATCAACTTCACATTTTTAGGCAAATTTTTTTATATCACGAAATGAGTTGAGTGTAATAATTATTCGAATTCACATGCAAATGATTTGCTAAGTTTGAAATTGTTGGCGAGCGTGCGGTAAAAGTTCCACGAGTCGAAACATTACGCTCGGATTTAATATTATTTAAGTCCTTAGTGAAAGTCGAGCCATTAATTGACTTCGCAAACAATGCGACAATATCCTTATTGTACAAGTTCAAATTATGCTAATTATTGCCTATTATATTTATGATTCAATGAAATCTTGATTGTTTATAAATGTATTGTAATATTTTAGAAATTGTAATATGCAATTGAAAATCAATGTCGCGGCAAAATATGTTGAGGAACTGCTACCGACCGTTGTCAGGAACCGTGTCCAAGGTCGTTGACCTAGTCATAAGTTTTAGTACAAGACACAATAAAAGTCAAATGTATTTGCTGCATACTGTTACAAATTATCAATTGCATATTTTTTCTTATTCTACTATTGAATTGTAAAATTACCTCAATTGAAAATTCCAAGCAATAAACTAAGAGGCTTAGTTTTTTATTAGGATTTCAATTTTTTTTATATCATATCATAATTTATTATTCTTTTCTTTTACATACATATCGTGAATATTGCAATATATATAATATTTAATAAATCCTGTGTTGATTTTCTGAATCTCTATGGCAATAGCTAATATGTCAACACTTAGCTATTTTCTGTATTAAATGTAACAAATTTCACTAATACATTATCCTTAACATGATCCAAGGAAGTGTTATTTTTTCTCGACGAAATACAAAATGGGACGTCTCACGTTAAGTGGTTTCTGTATCTCGTGGACATCTGCACCTACTCATATCTAATCTTAAATAAGAATGGTGTTATGTGAGCCACAGATGTGCCCGTACTGCTGGAGTTAGAAGGGCTACTGATATGGCGTTTTAACTTAATTCTCACAAAGTTTTGTCCGTCTATCGATTGGACGACAAATAATGTTCGGATTTCTGCGGGTTATAGTCACAAAACAAGTGTTAGCGGTTGTACCATCTCCATTAACACAAATAATTGTTTTATTAAATGTATTTGTACTATTGTATAAATATTTATATAGGATCATATTTCGTAACTATGTCATAACTGTGCGTAATAGTTTAAGACGGGGAGTCTCGATCAGCCGGGAGCTACACTAAGAGAATATTTTACGAGTATATTATGTACGATGATATGTTCGATTGGAGCATTCTGGAGCAGTGACATATCCGCAGTGTTATTTGTGACACAATTTTGTTACATGAATTACGACGCGACGAGCGTTAGTTTCGAACTAAGCTAAAGTGCTTATTGGGACTTCCTCAATTGTTAAATTGGTCTGTCACCCATATATGATCTTTGCTGGTGATTCACACTGGGATATATATCTAGAACGTTGTAGAGTCAAAGTTGGTCCGCTGCAGTGCATAAGTCGTCTCATTCGGTGGTTTGGTGCATTGGTGTATTTTGTTTGTTCATGGTTACCGTTGAAAGTATTTATTATAATAATCAAAGAAGATTTTGTAGCTGATTTAAAAGAGAAATAGCAAAGAGAAAATACACTGCTTTGTAGGAAGCCAGAATCGCGCTTAGCCCAGTCGGGTACTTTTGCTTTCAATTCATTGAATAATTTTTAGTTGACGGCGTAAAATTTGTTTCTAATGGTGCCCAACAATAATAATTATATTTAACCTTTTAAGTTCAAACAATTTGAAATTGTTGAATCTTATGATATCGATACAGAAAGGTCATTCACTGATATTTAATCCTTTCCACATTTACTGTTTAATTTATGCTCGCAGACGAGCTGATGAAATTGCATTTTTATTGCAGCTTTTGTCTTTACGGCGCTTCTATAAACTACTAAAACGCATGAACTTCTGAAAATAACGATTCCAAGTTGTTTAATCAGTTAATAACTTGTGTTGTGCGAGTTTATTTCTCCTTTCTGGTCGGATAGAATGAACTGTAAACATGCACTAAGTCGGCTTATTAATTAAAAATATTCAATTAAAAGCACTTTTACCTGAAAGAGTAGGTACTTTTACTAAAGTAGGTAAGTCTGTTAGCAGAACGGCAATACTAACAGCGAAAATACGTCGGTAGCAGTATATAGGTGCACGCGGTGTTAAACAAATACTGTCTGTATCTAACAACATTGCTGTAGGAACCATGGCGTCGTAGTGGTATACGATCCTTATAGTGCAACTAGCGCCGACGAGAATCAAAGCGTTGTACGTCATTATTCCATAAAAAAATTACAAACACAGCTCATTCCAATTGACAGTGCGCCTGCTCGTTAAACCGGTAACATATTAGTTGTAATCAAACCCGTATGCCTTTCCACACGTCGCATCTCAATTGATTTAATGAGAATTAAACTGGAGTGAGTGATTCAGAGCACTCCCATTTCAATACCATAAGCGTACGTTCTTTCTTTGTGCGGGATGCGGTCACAATAAGCTTTTATTATCAATACGAAACAGCTTAAGCGCGCTTACGAAGGGCATGGTGCGACGCTGGGATCGTCTTTAGTCAAATGATCGAGTATTTATCCAGGAAATAACTTGTTATCCAGCGATGGCACATGCAAGTGGGTAAGTTTTGCATCGGTGAGGAAATTGTTCTACACCTACTTGTTAACGAGTACCGATTAAGCAAACATTGAAAGTTTAATTTTTAGTTTGTTATATTTATTCACAAATTCCAACGGTACCTACTTATTTTAATAAAGACAGGTGTATCTGATACGGTAAAGCTTATAAAGTACTAGTAATTTACGTATTAGGATCTGCCAAGAGACAGACATTGGCAGAGTTGGTTTAAAAATCGATTAATCGACTATTGTGAACGTGCTCGTATCTAGATGTTTAAGTGTTTTTCAATTTTTGGGATTCAAATGAGTGCTGCGCATTTGACTGTATACACACTAATTATGGCTCGGAAATATAACATCGTTTGTAGTTTAGTCGTTAACGGTACGACAAGTTGATGAGGTCAAAAATTTGGTTGTTCTGGTGTTGGATCGACTTTAAAGTTTTAATGGGCGACTGATTCCGGATACTTCACTCTTGTGCTCGCAGAATTTGTGTTGAATCATTAATGCGATCATTAAGACGTCTCGTAAAATTCAACATCAAAGGATATATTTTCTTATTGACCATTTCTTTTCAAGTAAAGTATACTTGCATAATCATCACGAATCACTGATTCTGTATTAAATGGTAGAGGACGCCTCTGAGCATTAAGTTCGCCCTTGTGAAATCTACTTTAAAATCTAGTTTACGTTAAATACGATTCTGTTAAAACATTTTTATTTAATTAATAAAATATCTTAGCACAATCTCATACACAGACATCCTTTTACGAATTAGTCAGAGCTTATGTTATGTAAGCAAACAGTGGTTAAAATTTTAAAACTGCAACCCTTATTGACTCTTTTCTGAGCCCAGTTATCTCAAAGGTAACTGCAGGAGGTTTGGAGCATGCTCCGCCACGCTGGTCCATTGCGAATTATTGGGGCTATGGATGACTCGCCAACCCGTTTGCTAGATGTTTATAAGTCTCCGTAATAGGTTAAAAAGAGTCTCTTCGACATTTTCGAGAGGCTAGTGATATATGTTACGTATGACTTCAAGTAATATTTCCATATTCACGTGAGACTTGAAACTCACGTGTTTATCGCCCACACGAAACCTACACGGGTCTGACTTCATTACAAAACTTACGTGTACTATCGGCGGATATTGATACGATGTTAGTAAACAATATACGACTAGTACTCCAATAGTAACGGGAGCAATCGTATGCCGGTCGTGTGTTTTTTTTAAAATCCAGTATCTTAAGTAATTTTGCTGCGTCCACGCATGTATTGCATGTTACCTATGTATGTTGCGACGCGCTAACAAGAACATCATGTCAATAGTAATAACATAGTAACAATACGAGTATACTGGCATTGAAAAGGCGAATGCAAATTAGATTGTCTTAAGTAATATTCAACTATAATAATATATCTGTACTGAGCTTTATTAATTCTCAGCCTCTTTGTCATAGTGACTTACTACTATTACTGTATCCTAATAACTTTGGATGGTGCAAAAAGCAATATTGAGTTTGAAATGCCCAAAAATATATTATATATTATATATTTTTATTAATATATTATATATTTTTGGGCATTACATTAGATAAATACATTATATTATATAATAATTCGAATGTTAAAAAAATATATTTTTAGAGTCAATCCATGAAATTGTTTATAAAATACATAAATCATCTACAATTTTGTGAAAGAGACAAATTCAGAATAATATTCGTGTAAATTATGAACCCAATAATTGCGTTGAAGTTCAACTACTCGTACCATAAATTATTTTACCACATCGTTAATTTGTAGGGATAATAGTCACATATTGCGCTAATTAGATATCACATGATTAATTGGAGTTATAAGCCCAACAACAACCAATTTCCGTAAACAACGACACAAGATGCACCCAATCACAAAGCCTGGCAATAAAGAAACAACCCGACTTAAAAGCTCTTCCGGAACTCATATACGTGTGGCAACCCTATCACCGTTGCGGCAGTTTTTCTAGTTTAAATCGAAATATTTCTCATGTCAACATTCGTTACGTAACATTTTCGAGAGAAACCTCCACTTTATCAACTCCTTCAGTGCAGTTATAAGCATGATTGCGTTCAATAAGATCTTCTACGTAACTCCTACGTAGTAAAGTTTTGTTGTACTCACGCCAAACTTCCGCTTGTGTGGTACACTCCTACATATACATAAATACATACATACGTAGTAGCCTGTGCTACGTAATAAGTGCCGTAGGCGGTAAGACGAAATACTAACAATGAAGGGGAGATTGTCAATGAATATTTAAGTAACTTATGAATGAAGTGAAAACAGGTTAATAAAAAAGGGTCACCGACGGTCTATAAATCAATGAAAAATAATTCAGAAATATTAAAAATGTTGACATTGCATTTATATATTTTATTCCCTTTACAAACTTGAAATGTTACAAGGCGTAGTTTCTTTTTCCCGATCAACTTTTTATCTTCCATCTTAATAATTTAATCGTTATTGTTTGGTATATGGTATGGTTCCTTAATGGCTTAAATTAGCGGAATAGTAAAGGGGAACTGTAGTTTAGATCTGTCTGTTAGCTGGGCTTCTTAGACTTTCCTACTGCAGACACATGGTAGGTGGCACAATATCCAGTCACGTGCTCCGTGTTTACAAAATACTGAAAGTTACGAACGGGACGCGAACGTGAGCGCACGCGTGATCATACTTACTGTTTAACTAACGTGATTTATACTTGCAACTTGCTGATATGAGATATCGAGATTCTTTTGTCACTATTACTAACGAAAGTCTACGGTATTCTGCCAAGAAAAATATTAGTTATTTTACCCGTGAAAATATGAAAATGATTCCAGTTACAGATAGTTACGTTCAGGTCACGAGCAAAAAATATATAGGTGAACATTTTTCTCTCCTGTAATCAACAACATTGTTATTAACCGTAACGAGTGTGTGTACTACAATTTGCGAAACACGATATGACACGTCTTAGAAAAATTGGTTAACCTGCAAATTACTGTATGTTTAAAGCTTCTGGCATCTTAAACAGTAAAAAAATGCGTATAATAAGACATAGGTTGGGTTGATTTCACTATCTGAATTTATGTGCGCTCTATTTATTTGCAAAATATCAACTAGTAACTGCTCTCATATTACGGGTTTGCTAAAACCAGTTGGAAAAGGAGAGTTTGGTACAACGATTTTGTAAGAGAATCAAATATGATTTTTTTTCTGATGGTAACGTATTACGTATCCACATATTAATGCGTACATCTGGTTTCCAATATGATTTTCTTCTCGATAATATAATACCTATTGGTTATTTTGAACTAAAACCATTTGGAACTAAAAAGCTGGATAATTCCACAGTCGTTTTGTTTCTGTTTATCTCAAGCTTTTTTTCTTCCCCTATTGGACACGTAATCGTTTTATTATTATACTATTAGTTATTATGTTGATCTAACTTGAATTGACCAAAAATTACCACCCATTCATTTATCCCCCTTTAGGAGCCCACTGCTGGACATACGAGTACTAATAGGTCTGCACACGTCGGGCAACTCCATGTCTTTCGATCCCTATAATTTCTTACTACCTTCGGTTTCAATAAGCCATAACCAGTATTTAAATTTTAATGGTATTATTACTTCGTAAGATTTGTTCAGATTGCAAGTTTTTTTAATTGGTACGCGCACTAAGTGTGACTCATCCGACCTTAGAAAGCACTGCTTAATGGGAAAAAAATCTACTAAGAATGTGGTCGTATGACACACGGACCAGCACTGGGAACCGTGAGTTCGACGTATCTGTATCTGCATGGTTGACTAATCGTGTCTTGTTGCTTTTTGCTGGATAGAATTGTTTATTTATAAATATAGTTAGAGTATAGAAAGATAATTTAATGGTAACAGAACAATGGATACATCAGCAACATTTCACGATTGTTAGACGAATAGATTGTTCCTTCCATTTTAAATCTCACAAGTTTTGCTAATTTTATTCCATTTTAAACTTTTTCTTGTCGATATAAAAATGATATCTATTATCGTCATCGCCCATTTCTTTTTTTTCTAATTCATGTGATCTCCATGCAACCGCTATTTATAAAAATTTAAGAAGAGTTAGAATCTTACTTTAAAAGTAAACCATTTCTATTGAACAACTGTACTACCATCGAGCCTTACCGTTCCACTGGCAAGGCTGGCTGGGTAAGGAGGTTTAGAAATCGCATCGTCGATATAAATTTGTTACGAAAACAGAATTTCAGTTTTTAGGTAATCCGTTTATTGAGCCTTAGTGATTAGAAAACAAAACAATTGATCTTAGATTATGATATTATCTCGCGGTAAAAGGATTATAGGTTATGAGAACGAGGGTGTAATAAATCCTCGTGTACGGAAGTAGGTCAGGGCCGGTGGAATGGTAAGCGGCTTACCTGTTGCTAAACATTGAATATCTATCAACCCTATTATAGCCCTAAGCATTGTTTCCAATAGGAGAAATGCATTGCGGCAACTCAATACACGGCGCACGTATATATATCTGAGTAGGTACGAGACGTTGATAATATCACGTTGTTCCTACGTACGTTTGTAATTCACCTATTGGCGCAATGGACGAGGTATTTATTGATATACACCGTAGTTATATTAATTAATATATTAGTAATGTCCCAGTTTTGAGCACTGCCCTAACAACCACACAGGAATGCAGGGCAGTATAAGAGATAATAAATTCCTATCTTTATTTATTAATAAGATCCAAACTTGTGGTACTGATTGGTCATTAACTAGATGATTTATTTTTTAATTTAAAAGTGTTTGGGTATTTGAAAGTTTCAAGCTTCACAACTTAATATCTACCTATTCTCGTCTAGTGTATCTACCTATTCTCAAAGTGTTATCTATTCTTATCTCTTGTTATTTGTAGTTTGTTTAATTATTTATTTACTAGTTTATGTTCACAAAGAGAAGTAACAGATACAGACAGTTATCTATATTTCTACCACTGAAATATTTTGTCTTTAGATTTTGCAGCTTTATATAGATGTTGACTTTATGATTATGTGGTAAGACAAGAAATAAGGATCGGAATTAATGTCTTCAAATACCTATCATGCTGAAGATTGCAAATAACCGAAAGAATGAATATGTGTCATTTACATTTATTTGTTTGTTAATTGTTATCAAGAGACGATATATAGACATCCGTTAAAGTATTTGAAATAGTCTCTGCCCACATACCGTTGTCAGTGGCGTGAAATCCTCAATTGCTGAGTCATTAGGCTTACAGATTCTTTTTTGCGTCAGGCGAAACGGTTGTCTTTTTCGCTTATTGCAACTACGTTGAACAGTAGTTGTCTCTTTCGCTCATTACGATTTATTCGGAAACAGGGTTCGATTCTTTCATCCGTTCTTACTGAGTCACTACTATCAGTGAAGCCAGGTGTTTAAGGTCAATTAGCAGGATAAATGTTACATTACACCAACCTCATTCTTTAAGATATAGCAAAAAGCAAACTTAGGAAAAGTATTTTTCTTCGTATTTTGTTTTCTTAAACCATCTTTGACACGCAAGCCTCAATAATTTTAATAGTAAAGACGTAAGAAAAGACTTTGAATATGGACTATATAAATTTAAATAGTAAACGTAAAATTATATACCATATCAGTTTAAAAAATCTTTGAAATGGTATGGCATGTAATTTTACGTTTACTATTATATTAAAAGTGACATGAGCCACGTTTGAGTCACAAAAAAAGGTAATCAAATATCAGAATATCTCAATGTTTGGACTTTTATGGCTACAGTAGTCACGACCGTGGAACTGACCGCAAATTTGTGTTAAAACTTGTTTTATCTGAAGCAGCTATTTATTATGAGATTGTAGCTGCTATTATTCCAATAGCCTGACTCATAATCGCAGGCCGTGATTGCTGTGAATCGACTTAAATATGCGTGAAATCCTCTTTTGTTTCTCAACAAACAATGTATTAGAAAGTGACAATAATAAAATATGAAACGCTTCCTGCTTGCCGGCGACGCTTTTGGGAGATAGCGGCCTTAAATAAATGTATCTTTTTTATGTTCCAGGTGTTTATTATGTAGTTGACCTTTAAGATAACGATATTAAATTGTTATACATTGTTGCTGTGTTCTTTATATGTAAGTTTTAACGTGTTCAAATTTTGTTTATTGGAAAGGGTTCAAACGGGTACGACGCATTTGAACATTACCTAAATCTAAGTGCGATAGAGACGAAATTTAAATGTTAATATTTGGAAAATTAAAATGTCTCGTGATTGTGCACAGACAATATCCTTCCGTTCTGTAATTGTTCTTCTTCTAAAATACTAAATTAAGTCATTCTACACCATTTACCAATGCCGCCAACTATTGATCGATACCCTTGTGGTCATTCTCGTAACTAATATGTATTCACTATGACCACGAACGAACAATTGATTGCTATTAGTTTAAAAATAATATACATTAATTGTATGTACATGTATTATACAGTACATTTTCAGGTTAAGTACCTGTTGATGACGTCAAATTTACTCGCGCCTCGCATTTTACTAGTTTTTACGGTCTACAGACAGACTGTTGGAGGCGAGCCAACGGTCGGCCACGATTTGCGTTTCACATATTACAGCAGCGAGTAGCGACGCGCAATATAGGAGGTTTTGTATCTACTCTTGGTAAATATGAAGGAACCTGTCCTTTTTTCTATTGTGAACGTTGTTTCTTTATGTTACATTGCTGTTTCCTTATCCACTGTTAATTTATAATTGTATTTTATAATGGTGTCAATTTACTTTTTTATTTCGTATACTATTTATAACTAAAAATAGATCTCGCGCATTGGATGAGGTTGAGGGCTAAAGAACTGATTGTAATGATTTTATACTTGCGTCATAACATAGTAGTGGAATCCTCCGTTTATATGTCGAAGTTGAAACCGATATTGAACGAATGTCCTTGCTTTTCACTAGTGTTCATGGGCTGGCAAAGTTTCTGTTGAAATCCTGGAGGATATAAGTCATTTATTACTTTATTTATTTATTTTATCGAATTTTAGTACGTAGGTTTTAAGGTTTTAAGGTGGTTCACACCTATTTCTGCCTTATAACAGCAGTGTTAAGCGCTGCTGTGTTCTGGTTTGAAGGGTGTGGTAAGGGAGACA
>DWQT01003845.1:0-11949 GCA_018244895.1 Myscelus amystis hages | reverse complement strand
GTCAGTTTGCAAATTAACGCGAAGGGAGTGTTCATGAATTTTACACTTCTAATCTTTCGTCGTCATACCTTCTTGGAATTCTCATTTCTGAATAGTTCAAAGTCGCAGCTCATTGTTATATTGCAAAGGATCTAGCAGGTTTAACAGTAATGTACGCTGTCAACTCTTAAACGGGTATTAAAATCGGCCACACTTAGCCAAAAGGCGACATTGACCACTTTACAAGAACCAGTTTTCTCAGTGAAATGTATAAATAGTTGTTTCTTCTCAGTAACTATAAACAAACTAATGGAAAACAATGTCAGAAACTCTTTACGCCATCGTTACTTTAATCTTGAAGAATGGTTCGAAATTCCATCGGCGATTTTCAACTTGCTCTGTAACTATTATATCAAGTTCGTAAAAAAAACCGCGGCGTTTGTAACGCGGCGTGTGATCCGTCACACTGCATGGTGTTAACGTGGCATATCTGTATAATTACGTTACCCGACTTTCCCTTCTTGACGTCTTTGTACGTTGATTGTCGTTTATGTAATTGCCTACATTCTGTACCATCACGAAACGCGTGTGCGTCATCTCGTCTCATCTCGACTCGAATTAGGTATTGCTCTATATAACGAAAATAATTAGAGCGCATACGAAAGTATGATCTCTTGACACGTATATGGAGGAATGTACATTTTTAGCTCATTTTTATACGCGAAAAATGGTACAAAAGGAAAAAATCATGAATGACATTGATAACCGTGGAAAGGGTTGGTGCCTTATTTGTCTTTGTGAATTAGATACACATATGTAAGTAGTATAAGTGAGAAACAAAATTAAAATCCAGTTAAATGATCTTTTCACGTCAAACATTATGACGGTATTATCATCGTACTAAATAATACTTATTACTTAAACACTTTCGTACACTCTGTAATATTGACACTCTAAGGCAGCTTCGCACACGAAATATTTTCTTAATTACGCGCGGAGAGACAAAAGAGCCTCGTATTTCTCGGCGTTCTGATTGCGTTTGGAGTAATGCAAAACAAACACAATAATATCAGCTACAATACATAACGTGATTTTAGATACACATTTATTTTATTATTACTAATATCATCTGTAGCCGGATTTATCTAATCTAGTTCAAGAAATCTGACAATTTTAACTAAAACAAATCATTCATGAGAATTTATCTATCATATGATGGACACGTATATTAATAAGGACTACTATTGCCTTTTTTAACTTAAGATTAAGTTAGAAAAGACGAATATGTACCTATATATTTAAACTACTAAACGATACAATGATATATAATATACGAGGTAGATAAAGTTAATAATAACGTTCCTCAAATAAAATGAGTACAATGAAATGTATTTGTTTCCAAACCTTTTTTGCAATATTCCCCCGGGCAAGGGAAGTTAAGGTATACAACCTAACACAATCCTGAATACGATGATTCGTTTTATTTAATTTTATTGCATTTTTGATATGAAAATCATGTTTATATTTTTAATTGCTTTTTATTGCAAAATATACCCATATTGTTAGTCGGAGACCTTTTAAATGTCATATATATATTACTTATAAATATATGTTTCATTCTAAAAAATTAAAAATATTTTTCAATTCACGTATTAATATAGTTCAGTGTTCAACCAACCGCGAAAAATTTGCCAAACCATTTACCTTACAATGACAACAACAACCTAATTATGCGTGCGCTAAATTATCAGCGGCATTGTTATCTCTGTATCCCATCTGCCAATCTCATCTGAATCCAAATTAACATGGTCATACTAATAATCGTGTTAGTTTGCAGTGTCATCCAATAATTTACAATCGATGTTATTAAGGCCATGGAGTTGAATTTTCTCTGATTTTAACCTGTAGGTGATTGTGCTGACTCCTAATACTTCCACGCTGACTGATACGGTGGTGATTTAGGTACTAATGGATGCGTTGCCAAAAATTAATGGCATGTACTAATTAATAACTGTTATTATTTACAATCATTAAAGAACACGTGATCCCTGCTTTAATTGCTGATAACACATTACATACACATGTATGTTCATAGATACATATGTTTGCTGTTTTAAATAGATCCATTATAGTCCGCCGGACCAATGAGTTTTAACAGAGCCGTTGATATACCGGCCGGTATCCGATTTAACGTCCGATATCGCTCAACTCAACGTGAAAGGCAAGTAAACATTTCACGGACTCCGATATCGGATGCCGATCTGCTGGCTTATCAGTAGGTTGACTCACTCAACGACTGTTCCTCATACGTGAGAGTTCCTCATACGAGTGCGAAGCGTCGGTGCGTCCCACACGCGTCGCGAGCGCTCCCACAGAGCGCGCGTAGGCGACCACTGAAGACAATAATGTCACCGTTGAGACATTCACTCGGCTGAATGTTTTAGTGCATGTTCAATGCATTAGAACACCTACGATGCAAGGACACGTTACATGATGTAATTATGTTAATTTTCGAAATCCTCACACAGTGCAATGGTCTCTTAAATTGTTGTAATATTAATGACATCATAAATTAGCAATGTTAACTTGGCAGTTAGTATTAAGAAATTTTAATATATACTTGAGAATCGTAAGGAAGTAACAACGTTTTAATGAGTGATAAAATGAAAATAAAGCATCTCTATTTATGATATTTGGTATTCGGTCCTCTCTGTCTACCCTGTTAGGGCCCTAGTGACAATAATAACATTATTTATGTTGCTGTAACTAAACTGTTGTCTTAAAATTATATCAAGCATGTAACTGTTGTCTTAAAATTATATCAAGCATTCACATGACTGTACGACGCTTACTCATTACCCAATGGTTATTTATACGGCCTTCAATTCCCCCACAGGCAAAATCAATTCAGAAGTAATCACGATTTTATTGCGAACGCAACCAACTCGGAGTTAAAGACATGCTTCAGTGGTCAGTGACTTTAAACCTATTTTTAGTTACGTTAAATATTATTCAACATGGCCGGCCGAACCTCCGGCTTATTTCTATTCCATATTCTAAAAGCATTTACAACGTTACAAAATTGCTTATATTGCAGAAACCAACTCATTTATAAGATACATTACTCTTTACGGGCCAAGATTTATGTTCTCAATTTACGAGCGACAAGTATCGATGCGTAGTTAAACAATTACATATTACTAACGCGGTGCCATTGTTTGCCCACTTTCTAAGTGAGACAATGCGTGTAAGTGTCGCCGCGAAATCGGAATTATACAAAACACTCTTGTGACACGTTACCTTACTTATTTTCGTTTCAACACGGATTTTATTCTGCCCAACATGTTTGCGGTCGCCGTAACAAACGCTCGAACAGCGGCGGCCGAATTCCACGCAGGTTTTTATATAAAAACTTGGAACGCAAGAAATTCTAGAGTTTAAAAACAAAAATGAACAAGTTAGCAACGTTTTACAACACGAGTCTCTAATAGTCTCGGATGCCACGACTCAATGACTTTCTAATCAAATTATTTGCTGCCACCTATTACCACGTTCCACCGTTGCTTGAGGCGGTAAAAACATCCTAAAAAGTACACATTGTTGGGGAATTACTGATCCGTGTTCATTACACTCGCTGCTTTAAATTAATTTTTTTCCGCTTATCTCGTGACCGTATCGGTGGGTAATAACGTCGTCTGGCATCATTGAATCGTTTATTAAATTTCATAATTCCATTGCGCTGCGTTTTAATATACATCAGTTGTTCCTAGGGGAGAATTCAATTTTGTTGATAATATGGATATGTCCAAATAGGTACAAAGCAAAATCATTAGCCTCACCGTAGTGCCAGTGGGCTCGCAATCAAAGCTGATTACAATTCCGGGCGGTTAACGCGTAAATCCGATGTGGATAAATATTTGCACGACAGGTTGTAAAGCGTACGTGCCCGGGCCGATTAATAGCCGGGATACAGTTACTCGACCGTGGTTCTTGTATGTTTAAAACATCAATAAAGTTTGAATACAAATACATGTAACAATGTTTTAAGGTTTTCTCGAAAATTGAAATCGTACTAGAACATTGAAGGTTTGCGCCGCAATCGCTGCAATTGCATTGTAGAACTAAACAAATATCAATGCCGAGACACGAATTAATTCTGAAAAGATTTTGACTAACTGACATTACAATGATTGATTGATAATCTACGTTTGAGATTCTTTGGAGATCGGTGCGTTGTATCCAAATATTAAAACTTTGAAATTTTTTGAAACTAGTAAACGGAACTGTAAACCTAACTAACGTATTTATTATATTACATATTAATGTTCGTACCATAGCGAGAGCGTGATATCTAAAGAATTTCATTATGGCAAAACTCTTACACCGGCGTAGGAATTCATTCTTTTCGAGATGTACTCGCTCAAAACCACCTTCAGGTTATATTGAAGTTCCTGTAAAAGAAAACTCTCTATTTTTCGCTTTACAAGGCTAAAATTAAATATGCTACGAGAGTCCTTGGTTTTAATGACGTTTGCAAAGAATTCAGACATCCCAACAATTATAAATGTATTTATGGTTTAAACATACCGTTAATTAATTTAAAATTCTTGTCATATTTCACGTTAACTAAATTGCGTGGCACTTTTTCATCTGCATTTTTTCGTAATATTTGGTAGTTCGTAATACTTCGTACTTGGTAGTATGTGCAAGTGAGCAAATGAATTATGAAGATTGTCAACGGTCAAACAGCAGGAAGAATCTAATGTTTGTACAATAATTATGATATGACGCGCAGACCTCCTGGATTTGAATATTTACAGTCTATAAACCATGTAACCTAATATCGACCGCCAATAATTCGCCAATAATCGTGCTATACCGCTACATAAATACCGGTGTTAATAACATTTCGGAACATTAGACTATATTGGCATGTTTATACTTAAGATTTGTGTAGCATTGCTTAAGAAAAAAACATTTTTTTTTTACTTTATGACTGCTACCAACTTGAAAAGATAATTTTTCTAAAGACCCTACCTAATAGACCGTGAAATGGAATAAAAGCGCAGAGAGACGCAATGAAAAATACGCTATTTATCCCACGAAAATATTGTGAATTAAATTCCAAAGAAGTGAAATGAGACGTAGTTTTCAAGAATCAACTTTAGAATTGGCCAATTAGTGGAATACCGAAGTATGAACTATTTTATGGTGGTATACATTTCACTATGTTCATATTCAGTGGCAGCAACCATTCGATTTGGTATACTATGACTATTGACAGCTATAAATTGTTGTCTCAATTGATTTTGTATCCCATTATTTAGCTATTTGGGGACAATGAGGCGCCTATAATACATATTCTATCTACTTCATAATCGTTTACTCTAGGTTGCTCCTGCTGTGGATTATAATGCGAACCGAAGCGACGGTATATCAGAGAAACGAAACACAAAATACTAGTATAACAATATGTAACCGCAACATCATTTTATAATAGTTATGCTGGATATCTTAAAATTAAGGCGGTAAATTTCCTTCGTAAATTTAATGTTTCTTAATTTACATTCCTGAAAAGCCTAGAAACCTACAAAACGATCCGGAAACGAATTCTGTTGAGCGAAGTGGGAACCGAGCGCAGTACAAAACCACAATTCGGTATGCGTGTAATTGAACCGCGGTATTTTAATTCGCGACTACAGCGCGGCTCGTAGCGTAGAACACCATAATGTTTTATACAGTAATAACACTAGGTTATTGTTATTGCTTTTGGTAGTATGTTAGTACTTTACATACTATGCAGTATATAAGTGTTTTGTCTATTATACTTTATGATTATGAGTTAGGTATATTTATCGCACTCTTAACATTCATATGGTCTACTAGGATCTTATCCCGTATTAAGAACGATATAGTTGTTTTTTAATCCCAAAATTGTACGTTGACTATCCTTGAATATTATAAAATTTAACTTATTAAGTATTTCACTAAAAGTTATTAGATATTGTATCCAAACTTTTATATAGTATATTGTATCTAAACTTTATCATCCTACGTTACCTAAGCAATTTTTTTGTGTTACGTTATTTACTCGCATATTTCATGTCGTGTAGAACTTAAACAATTAACTTAAAAACGTAGTAGACCATTATTAAATATTGTAAGGTAGTATTGTTTCGACCTCACTTTATGGTTACATATTATTCATTACTTTGCGTTATCTAGAACAATCTAGAACATACGAGAAGAATATGGAAATTCGATTACAACGCACTTACCTATATGTATGTACATGTGTAGACGACTTACGTCAAAGGTGTTTACCCAATGTGTTTACGGGTCAAGCGAAGACTGAATATACATTGTGTGGAACCACGGTATTGTGTGAGCCGAGCTGATTCAGTGTTCGTTCAAAGTGGACGATGACGATAAAAATGTTGAAAATCAACGTACCCAGTTAATTATAACGATACCGAGGACAAATGAGGAAACTTGTATTAATTCGATCACAGTAAGAAGTAAGACACATACATACACATTATGTATATAAAAGTACATTATGTAACATTATAAATTTAGATCAATTTCAAACGTAGCATGTAGGTAAATCATTTCCTTCATTTGAGGGAATTCCAGTAATATCCGTTCATGTCGGTATATAACCGCAAATTATAGACAACCGCAATAAAATTCGTTTAGCCGTTTCATTACATACCACGCGGTGACTGGATACGATGTTTTACTCAAACTCAATGCGCACCGTATAGGACCGGATATAGTAATTTTCAAATGGTATACAGTTTTTGTATACGAATATAGCAATTTTCTTTGATACTCCCTTTGTAAGAGTAACCGTATCAGTCTACTGTACGAGTGTAGGATTCCGAACTTATGAAGCATTAAGAATAATGAATTTCCCGGATTACTTTGCAATGGATGCTTATACTTAGGACACAAGCAAATCGCATACGGCTATGAATAAATCGTTTAATCAATGTCTGTTTACTGTCACCGGGTTTTCAAAAACTAGCGCTTTAAGAAGCCGCTTTCAATGCGCATAAACGATTCTATTACGTTGTTACGCGGCTGAAAACGTTGGTACGTGTACGCGTATTAACGAGTTTTTGTTACAAAAACGTTGCATTTACATCTGTTGCAGGGATTTTTGAGAAAAGACTTCCTCTATTAGTCGCTTCTCAACCATTCCTGAAACGAAAAGAATAATGCAATGAAAAGTGAAACAGGGCTAAAAAGTATCTTTTAATAGACTTTGTAGGTATACACTTTTTATATTTGTTTAATATTTATTTATTTATACAAAATTGCAGTGTGATTTCTAAGAAAACGAAACAAAACAAAAACAATATAAACACAGTTATAAGATGAAAAAAAATATTAAACATTCTTCAATTATCTTTAAAACCAGAATATATGTACCTACCCCGTTCAATTTGCATGTTTTTATCCTTGTTTACTGCTGATACATACGTTTATTGTGCACCTGCTCGTGGACTGTCAAGATCAGACTCAAAGATAAGGTCTGCCTGTGTTTATTTATTACTTGCTATATAAATACAGACAACTGAAAGCGTGGTACCCTAGTAGTGACGATAAAAAGACCATAACCTACTACGTCAACGACATAGTGTATCGTTTATATGTATAGAAATAGAAATAGAAATAGAAATACTTTATTGCTTTATGTATATGTATGTTTCCGGCCTACCACACAATCCGACATCCTAGTGAAATGCTTTAATAGTGAAGCATCTACGTTTGTACATATACGCTTATTTCCCGTCTATAAATGGTATCAATGTATAGTACCTACTTGGAGTTTCCACATAGAAGACGTCTCGAGATAAAAGCTTGTTCAAATTAAGGTAATATTGGCTTGCTTTATTTTCACACGCCATATAATTAATGCTTCCCTGATGTTTGTATAGTGGCGTGTAATGATAGTTCAAGTGTTAAAACAAAGTCGTGATCGTGAGCCGCTAGGAATGCGGCAGTGGCGGTGCAGTGACGACTCGAACTAGTACTAATGGGGATATAGACGAGAATGTATGTATATCACTTCATCAAACAGACATGATCATAGTTTATTGAAGGTCGCATGCTTTAATATGCGTCTAACATTATTTATTAAGCGCAGATGTAAAAAATATAACACTTATATAGAAGTGTAATACGAATTTGTTTTACAGAAAGTAAATATAACAAACTTTAACTATCATTGTTTGCATACTTTGCGAATGTCTAGTTGAAGGACTATAAACGTGATTACCGGTTTACTCTAGATTAAATTGTAAGATGACGTAAATCTTAATAACAGAATTCCTTTTGCACGACTTAAGTCATTTTAATTCGCTGATAAAAAAAACTTAGATTCAATAAGCGGTAAGAAAAGCCTTTACAGCGATATTACTGACGACTCCGATTAACTTTACCGAGTGCCCACACTTCACATATAAATGTGTAGACGTTAATTTGTTTCGTAATTATAATGTAATACATAAAAAATGTTACAAATATGTATACTCGTAAAAAACGTGACTATGTGTAAACGGGCCTTGATCGAATTTACGACAATCGTAATTAAGTCGTATGTAACATAGATAATCCAATACTCGTAATTCCACTACTACCCAGATATTTCTATGTAATTCATTAAAACAACGAATACCTTGCATGCATCGAATTCCTTTGTCCTGACAAAACTACCTTTAATGTTATTTATTTTATATGACTTACATAACTGCTTGATTATTCCTCTACTGTATCAATTGAGGTCGACATTTATATTAAATTATAAATGATTGATTAATCAATACAAAGTATTAATAGCAATACAACAGCACAGAATGAATGCGTAAAAACTTATAATGGCACCACTAAATTAATATCACAAAAAATTATCAATGCTAGTAATTGAATAAATATCATTAGTATCATTATTTACTCTCAGCTATGATTTATTGACAATACATTGTTGATTAAACGCAATAATAATACATGTGTGAGGTACGTTACTGTGTTTTTTTTCCTTTTCGGTGTCAAAACTACTAACGGTATGAGAAGAAACCGTGTTTTTTACTCAGAAAGGCGGTTTATTGAAATAAACTACAATGCCAAATAAAATTTTGTTAATAGTTTTGTCGTTATAAATTTTTGTTAAATTATATTACATTTGAAACGGTTAAATAACGGGGCACTCAGTGCTTTTATGTTAATGCTATGTTTTATTCACCGCGTGTTAAAAGAAAATCGTTCAAAGATTTTCGCTAATGCTCATTCGCTTGTAGACGAATCCTATCCTTTATATTTATTTAATTGAATTCCATTCCCAGTTCTCCGCATACTAACAAGTTTTCCAACGCAATTGAAAATTTTAACGCAATTTTGACCATACTACTAACATATTTAGAATTTCATTGAAATATCGTACTATTTTTCTTTAACAGAATAGATTTATTTATTTATCATTAGGACAATAATTTGTATTGATCGACGTATATAAAATAATAGGAATTTATCGCTTGATATCGCGTAATATTTAATATTTATTTTTTAACCATAATAATCGAATACACTAAGAATAACTAAAGCAATGAATGAATAGAAATAACTAAATAACAATTTATTTCTCACCATACGGTAACAGGTCCATTATAATGCAGCAATTATTGATTAGCGATAAACGAATAAGTTTACTTATAGTTTTACTTTCTAATACATTTAATGAAGCATTATAGGATGTTACGGCTATTATCAACAACATCGTAGGCGACGCGAGAATGTTAGCGTCCTAGTGTCAACATTCTATTGTTGTTCCCAAAAGCGTAGCTCCGGCGATAAAATGTTAATTTACATATGCACGGTTGCAAACTAAACGTAAACAACTTAATGCGGCTCTAAACGTTCTGTTTGGAACTTCGAGTCGTTGAATAATGTTTGACTTGACAAACAAGCCAGTGGCAAGTCGAGAATTACGGCCTTGCTGTTTGTCCCAATTGTCAAAGTAAATGTTGAATGTCAGATCTACATTAACATTATAATGACACAGAACAATAGGTAAACCTCAAATACCTTCGCTTCACCTCAAGTAACTGTCTGAGTATATGCAATACAAAAAGACGTACTTATACAGATTTTCTTTGTGTTTACACGCAAGCGGTTGGTTTTTGTTTTTATATAGGTATTGAGAAAATATACATGTATTTAAGTGTTATCGTATAAGATATTAACAGCATTGAACTCTTCGAGTTTCATCATTCGAGAAGATTCTCGATTCTAGACAAGGTACCTAAGTGCGCATTAAGTGGTCTCTACTTATTACTCAAAATTGTTGATCTCATGCTATTTTCCTTGCATCATATGTGAACTGTATCACGGGTCAAATAAAATGTCAAAAAAACAAGATATTGAATATTTTTTATAGAATGTGATGCAATCTGTCGCAAGCATTCGCACCCAATTTCGCCTTCAATCTCAAATTATGCTGCAACAACATATTATAATATACCTAGATATACACATCCTGACTCTGGTATGTTGTTTCTTGTCTTTACTTAATATTTTTTTATACCTACAAATTACTATTAGTCTTAATAAATCGAATGTTTCTGCGTTGCTTTATAAAGGTGATTTTTGACATAATGCGTGTTCAAAGTAAATTGCCATTCTTGTTACACTTATGATCACGTGTACGCGAGAATTAGTGTAATGTTCCGCGTCTAAGATGTCGACCTTGCCATGTGACGGCTGATCGACGCGAACGTACGGTGAGCTCATTTGAAAAGGATTTCCGCTGTTCAAGCTGATTAATCTAAGCTTAACAATTTTTCTAAGCCATTGTTTTCGAAGATTTTCGAACAAAAAATATATTATCCCATAAAAAGTAGGTACTATTGTTTTACAGTAACCGCAGTGCATTATAATACAATATATTTATTGTTTCATCTTATGATTTAAATGTCACTAAAGATAATATTATATAATGTACGCAAAAGTGCCATGTTTATTCTAATAAGTACAACGGTCACTATGCTCGTACAGAAGGAGTAGTGTCGTTAAACCACACAAAATGAAACTGCAAAAATTTTAAAAAGATGGTTTTAATAAATGGCACTTCAGAAACCAAGAATAGGGGCCGCAAAGAAAACATAAAGGAAACCAATAAATCTGAATTAAAAGTTTAATACTTCTGAGTATTTGCGAAGTCCTGCAACAAAAACCAGGGGAAAAATTAAACTTTGGAAGTACAAAATCGAAGCCAAGAGATGTTGGGCGAGCGCGCTCGAATTACGCTCCGCGCCGCCGTTGTAGTCAACTTCATTTAGTGAACTTAAAAGTGACTCTTTTATTTTTTCTTTTCAAAGAAGTTAAGAGGTGCATTGTTGAATCGGTAACAAATTGCACGCCGTGATTACGTTAAGACGTCGGCCGTAGGTTGTGGCGTAGATTTGATGCTAACAGGTACGTCTCAAATAATTTTAAACTTACAAGTGAGAATTCAATAGCATTAAAGTTGTCGGATAGGATTCGGCTAAATAATTTTTTTCGCTTGCTTTACTCAGCAGTGTTTAGTGATCATTTATATCTTCGTTATATAATATAATAATGCTGTAATGATTACTGTTAACATCATTTTCGAAGTAACAAATCGTTGAGCTGGTGATGAATTATGCAAGAATAAAGTGTAAGGCAATTTTCGAAATGAGTTACAGCGCCTGTGAAAATAAAGCAATAAATTGTTCGCTTTTAATGTGAATGTATTTAACCACTCCGTACATGTGTAAGTGATAAATGTTTTTGTTTTTGTTCACGGCGAAAAGTTAATAATTCGAAATTATTTTAAAGGGGGCAGAACCCTCTGTGGTTCGACTCCGGCGGCACCACCGTCACACCTATTTCTGCCTTATAACAGCAGTGTCAAGCGCTGCTGTGTTCTGGTTTGAAGGGTGTGGT
>DWQT01003844.1:0-11951 GCA_018244895.1 Myscelus amystis hages | reverse complement strand
TACTATATGATGGGTGTTATTATACATACAAACCTTCCTCTCGAATCCCTCTATCCATTTAAAAAAAAACCGCATCAACATCCGTTGCGTAGTTTGGAAGATCTACGCATACATAGGGACAGGTAGAAAAAGCGACTTTGTTTTATACTACGTAAAGATATTGCAATTATCTCACAGGCATGTCTTACAAATTAAAACGGTAAACATTCGCGGATAGATTTATCGGAATTCCTGTATACTTGTGATTACGTGCAAACGTTGAAGAAATCAGAACACGAGCCGAATTATTAACCAGACGTTCTTAACAACATGATATCAGTATGACACAATTAGAACACCACCTATTATACTAGAATCTAAATGTCATATTAATTGGCGATTGAAAATATTACTTACAGATCCCCCATATCTAGATTAGGACTCGATATTAATGTTAAATTAATTTAAACATTGAGTACTGCATCGAACTAGTACTAACGTATAAGAATTAACTGCGAATAGCAATATATGTAGGAAGTGTACTATTTATCTTTTTGAATTCAATACAACCTCTATGAGCCCTTACAGGTCGCTGAAACTCATTAAATTTTAGCTGCAAATAAGCTATAATATCAGTAGTGCATTGTTTTTAAAGATAAAATGCTAGACGTTACTCACCCTTCACATTCCAATGCGATTAGAAAACTGGGTAATGACGTAGTTTGTTGGTCCATACATGTATTTGAACATTTTCACATTCTGGATACAAGACTCCGTGGCGCAACGGTAGCGCGTCTGACTCCAGATCAGAAGGTTGCGTGTTCAAATCACGTCGGGGTCATATTCACTATTTTTGTTTGTTCAAATCAAATTTAAATTATTCACATTTATAATAAATTTCAAACTTCATAAATTAAAAATCATTTTTCTGCAACCCTTTTAATCTTCATTTTTTTTTCCAAACACATTATTATATTTTTTACTTAGGTACTTCACGAAATTGTTGAAACTTTGACATTGAAATTGCTTTGTTTAAAAGGTGAAACAATTTTTTGCATGTTTTTCATTATTAAACAGTTTCTATAAAAATATAATGCACATAAACATAGAAAATGATCTTATCTATTGGATTAATTGCCTACTAATGTATACTGTGACCCAGTGAATTTGTAAAACAAATGTCAATGAACAGTACGAGAACAAACGTTATTATTTAAACTTCATGTACTTGTTAAATCAACTGTAAATACCCTCCACATGTGAAAGTTCATTAATTACCTATATCCAATGCGCATTCCAAATTCTCATTATACTATCGTTTCTAACAACGATATTCGGGTAGCAATAAGTCTTGCTCGATAATTAAGTAAATGCCTTTGAACTGTTTAGTCTAGTGTTTGAACTGTCCAGTCTATACTCTTTGAACTGTTCAGTCTATCGTCTTTGAACTGTTCACAGTCTGCTGTCTTTGAACAGTTCACAGTCTGTTGTCTTTAAACTGTTCAGTCTATTATCTTTGAACAGTTCACAGTCTGTTGTCTTTAAACTGTTCAGTCTATTATCTTTGAACTCTTTAGTCTATTATCTTTGAACTGTTCAGTCTATTATCTTTCAACTGTTCAGTCTATTATCTTTCAACTGTTCAGTCTGTTTTCTTTGAACTGTTCAGTCTATTATCTATGAACTGTTCAATCTGTTGTCATTGAACTGTTCACAGTCTGTTGTCTTTGACCTGTTCACAGATGACGATTCAGTATTCGAAGCTTGCGAGAAGACGGGAGTCGGGGAGCGACGCAACAGCGACCCGGAGCCAGCCAAACACCATGTATGTTATTAGCTACCGGGACTTCGCCCTTTGGTTCTTTGGATTTGAGTATAATATTAAGAAAACAGTTGCTTGAATTCAACGAAAGGATAAGTAATGATGACGATTGACACAAACGGACTCATATTGAGACACAAGCTGTCACGTGTACTCAATATTGGGCTGAAGCCACATTGGCGAATGGCAAATTGCAAATGTTTTTTACTACATTAAAAGGATTTCTCGCAGAAACGCCCAAATTCCATCGAAAAGCGATAAAAAGCAGTCTATATTAAACTGAATCTAAAATAACGTTGATCGGTAAAATTAACAAACAACTTTTCTTTTACCACCAATCACAAATCCCCTATTTTGATATCCTCAGTTTTCTTGGGGTCATGCAAAGACTATTATTAATCAATTTAGAAAATGTATATATTTGCCCTTTATTTCTCACCTTATTCCTAATAATATATTTGTGAATAGCAGGTAAAATTCGACGTAGACAACAACAACTCTCCAAGGACAATAGAACCGGATGAGTCAGAGGGGGAGCCGGGGGTAGCGGGGGGCGGGGGCGAGGAGGGCGAGGGGGGCGAAGAGGGCGAGGGGGTGGGCGGGGGCGAGGAGGGCTATGAGGGCGAGGGGGCGGGCGAGGGCGAGGACCTCGGCTTCGAGGACGGCGGCGGGGAGTGCGAGTGCGGGCCGTGCCGGCGGCTGGCGGCCTGGGAGGAGCTGGTGGCGGTGGCGGGGCCGCTGCTGGAGAGACTGCGGCCGCCGCGGGCCGACGCCGCCGTCGGCACCGACTGACGGAGCCCTAGCAGGAGCATATTTTTGTGATGCGAAACATCCATTGGCGCGGGTATAAACCTGTATGTATAAACCGATCGTTGGCGTGGCGACGCTTGCCGTGACCGGTCGCCACGCTACATTAAGTCGAACGTAACTATTACTGAAGTGACAGAGGAAAAAGTTGTGGAATTAATAGCGAATTTTTGTATTAAATGTAAATAAATGTTTATTAAATATCGTCGCCATTTTCTGTAGGACATTTGTAATTTGTAATACTTCATATTTTTCATTACGCTATCATTAGTGCCTGTAATAATACCGTCTTTTATGATTATTACTTGTACGACCATGATGTTTGACGTCTGCCAGGCGTCCCGGGGCGGCTCATTTTTCTTTTATTAATCAAAGTTTCAGCTCCACAGACTTGTCCTTTTTTTAATTTAAGATCTTGTTAGCAATTTGTAGCTGTTTCTTTTCTCCCCTGTCTCCACTCATCCTTGTTTGTCAAGTTTTTGGCGCCATTTTGATGTTATAATGACCGTGACGGATATGTACCGTTGAAAGAAATGGTAACACCAAGACCCTTAAACCGTGCTGTGATCTACACTGATGTACTATACATCATTCATACACGATAACAGTATACTGCTATCGTCTAATTTAAAGCGAACTTTGTTAAAATCAGTGCCGGTTTTAGCACTAATAGAGCCCTTGGCGCGATTTTTCGGCTCCCCCTAACTACGGGGCGCCGGATGAAAGCGGCGCGGCCTGCAGGCCTGCGTCCCTGCGGCCTACGGCGCCCCTTTTCGTCCGGCGCCCTTGGGCGGTCGCCCAACCGCGTCCTACCCTAACGCCGTTACTGGTTAAAATAACAACAAATTTTGTTAGATCGTCGGTGTCCTACGAATCGTATGGTACCGTATTTATGTATGTAACTCTATCTAATGTGATGAATCATTTTTTTTATCGAATCTTGTTATATTATATCAATATTTTTAATTAAACTTAATCATACGTCTGTACTACGATTACTTATTTATTCCTATCTCCATGCAATTACATTCTGAAGCCCCGGGCACACTTTTATAGGTCAATTTAGCTGTGTGTAGTACTTTTTGATATCTATGTACATTTCTGCTCTTTGTGAATATGTGACAACGGCATAGAAGAATCTATTTATCTCTATTTTCACCGCTAACCGGGGTGGGCTCCCCTTATCTGCAAATGGGTATTATACATATATATCTTTCAGAACCGTTAACTTATATTTGTGACTGTACATCTCCAAATACATTTACCTAATGAAAAAAAAAAACAATTTCAAAAGAAGCTATCGGAGTTCAGAGAAAATTGAGATATAAAATATAGGGCTTTTGGCGTATGATTTTTCCGTAATGGAAGAACATGAATGTATCAAAAATGGTAGAGATTTTTATTTAGTGATTTGTATACAGTCTGCTTTCTATACGCTCACTTTTCATCAAAATCAACATTCCATAATCATGACGATACGTAAATATATCGATTCATTAAACAACAGACCGCCTCTCGATGAGGGAGAGAACAAGGTTCGTCCAGAAAAGGTTATAAAGGTAATTACACCAATTTTAACACGGCTCAAGTGAAGCTTTATATACATGCATACATTGATACAGATAATATCTCTTAAGAGTAAGGTTACTAGAAATGCCGCCAAAAGTAATACTTCCTCGAATTTTCACTGGTACTGGTAATGGTCAGCGCTGGTCATTCCGCTAGCCTTGCTCGAAACATATCGACGTACCAATTACTGTCGTGCATTAAAAAGTTAACGATTAATAAATGCGATCAGACTATTCGATTGACCTTGTAAATTATGTGGAGTGAGTTGAGTGACAGCTATAACAAGTGCTCACAGGTTATTTTCGAATCCTGACGTCACGTAAGTTATATTTTCGATTATTTAACTTCTAATATCTTAGTCTATTCCAAACTTTAAAGAGATTTCTAAGCTTTGTGTCTGAGAGTAAACGCTGAACCAAACGCATATCTGAAAATACTTTTACCTATAGATTTATCGTTTATGATTAAGATAGGCTACACTCTTACTGATAGCATACAAGATAGAATCAAATGTAAAGAGTACGTTCGTTAGCAGTCTTAAAATAAATAAAATGAGAATAATGCTTAGAAAATTGACTGTCATGTTGTGTTGGCGCCGAAAGGTTTTATGTGTGATATTCTTCGAACGATATTTCTGCGCCGCAAAGGATGGTATTTAAGCAGCACATCGGAAAATCACTTGCGGGTAATTTGACGGAAACGGTCGCCGCGTCGGTTTGGCAAGTCGAGTGGCGCAACGCTCAATGTCGATATTGCAGACCTTCAGGCCAGCCTACGCCCCCGCGTACAGGCTGTTTACAAACATGCGTAAATATAATACATGGAGACAAAAACACAAGAGAGGTGTCAAGGGACACCCGGATAGAACGAAGTTCCTTTCGATTAATTAACTTTTCGTCAGATTTTTTTCCGTCTAGCCTCCTTCGAAACACGCGATATTGAATTTCGGTCCAATAACAACAACACACCGTCACGCCCTGTCCCTAACACGGTAGGCAGAAAGCACAGAGTGCCGAATATCTCTGTCTTTACAAACCAATAACACAATGTATAAAATCTACATGCCTACACAGTGTGCATAGACGCACAAATACATGATTGATCAAGGTAACTAATGAGTTTACAATGTACAAATAATTTATTATAAACTATTTCTATACGTTTATTTGTATAACTGTGTTGTATGCTCAGTTATAAAATCATAATTATCTGTTCAATCTTTAGTGGTCGTATCGGAATAGAAATCATTTCGAATGCCGTATACTTTCGTCGTAATCTTACCATCCCCCCGTATGTGTCACAGGAACCCACAGTTGTTATAAGATATTCCATAGAGCGTATACCGGCGTAATCAACATTAGTCTGCAGTTTAGACAACATCTAGTCAATAGGTACGTAAGTAATTTCAACTACGGTTACATTGCTCATTTGTAAATATGCAGTCTGTCCTTGAAAATTTATCTAATCCAAAATTCGCAAATATTCGTTATTTGAGTACAAGTTTCTAAATATATGACTTAGCAGTCGAGGGCATTTTAAATGTAGTTCTGAATTTTAAATTTCAGAAAGAATTATTAGGAATCTAGGTAATTATGTAAATACTTAAAGAATATTAGTTACTGCTGTGCGCTGACTCCATAAATCTACTACCTAAATTATTTACTAAGTAGTCAGTAATTGAGAATAGTCATTCATACGTAAGATAAGATATATTCCTAAGATATTTATATTATTATACTATATATGGGACAGCTTGGACAGGAATACAGATTTTAATGAATATTTACGATGTTGTTAATTCATAACATTATGTTTAATAAATAAATGTCGTCACATCTATCCCACAATAGATTCTGATCAGTTATCTATAAAATCACAATTTGATTGAATATGTAGCATTAATGATGATTACTGTTAGAACATAAAGTACCACAACATTAGTTCGGCATTTTTGGTTACTAAGTGGTTCTTCTAACGATTGCAGTTGTAAGTATTTATGATGTCAAATATTAATGACACCATTTTAGCATCGACAATGGCGCGCAGAGGGCTGGCCGCGACGCTCGCTCTGTGCCTGCTAACGCACGGATTCTGTTACCCTCACATGCATCCACAGAAGAGAGCCACCGACGATAATGAACAGGTACGCAATATTACACATAGATTAAGATTCTCAAGATTATTCTTCTGATCTCCAAGTCTCGACTTTTGGCAACCAGCTCCAGTACCTATATTTTAAGTTTACAAGTAAAAATTTAGTATCGAATTGCTTGACTGTAAAATTGAGATCTTCATGTCCATTGTGGAAGATAGCTATAATATCTTACGTATCATCGAATTAACTTTATAGTAACCTTTAATCTAAAAGGAAAAGACAGCAAAGTTAAAATTAATTGTAGTCGAAAGTGGCCAAGGTACCTTAAACGTGAAAGGAGTTAAGTACGTACTTATTAAGATCGTTTACCATTACGACCCACTGGTTTGATGAACCTAAGTTTCGTTAAAATGAATTCCGAAAACTGTATTGAAATGTCACTCGTATTTTTCGTTCTTAGAAAGTTCAACTGCGCCGAAATTACTACCATCGCCATTCAGTTCAAGGAGTCTCAGTAATATTAAATTAAAATTACTCTTACACACCTAAGTACATGTATTACTTAGCTATTTACAAAAAATCGAAGTGCCATTAAAACAAATTAAATTGTTAATTTAACGAACTGCTAATTACTTTTTAATACATTTATTGAATAGGAAATAATTATGTGTACAATATGACATAATATGTATATTATCAAACATTTAAAATATCACTTGTGTTTAGCGGTGGAGATTAACTTAAATATAATTTAATACGTCATTAGTATTTTAATTTGATTTGTATTCAATCTTAAGACAGTTTTAAACCTACTATAATTCAGCTCGAAGGAGTCGCACATTACGTCTTATACGCAGTTAAACTTAAATAAATCTAATATCTTATAGTAAAGACGCTCTAATTGAAAGCAGGATACAAATTCCGTTGGACTAACGGCAACAACGGAGCAAGACGCTTCAAGTGTTAACAATTCGGAAGCCTCCAACGAGGTTCTCCCTCCAGTGCCGAACTACGACGAGGACGAAGACGACTTCGAGCCTATGGACACCAGTTCGTCAGGAGACAGCGGCGGGGGCAGCAACATCTTCAGCTTGCTGCGGATAGCCGCCGCTGTTCTGCCCAGCTCTAGCAACGCTGGCGTGAGTAAACTGCTTAATGCATTTGTTTTTGACTGTAAATATATTAGGTTGCGAGACTTTAAGTGTACTTATAACATTCCGTTCGTCTAGTAATGCCTAAGATAGATGATAATCTAAATTCTTCGGATGAACCCGCCTAGTTTTTTATTTTTCATTTTTTTATTTAACAATAAGAATACACATAATTTACATGTTATATTTCTGCCAAACTGCGAGTCAGTTTGTCGGCAGTAGTTAAAACTCGCTTTGAATAAAATACTTCAAAGAATGATGAATAACTAATAATCATACAAGAGTTGTAATGAAATTTAAGTCCTTATCGATATAGAATATTATCAAGCATTAAAAGTCAGTTCTTTTCTTGTTGTTGTTGTTCTAGTTTCTTAGATAATGAATTGTAATATTATCACGTCATCAATAAGAGCTTAAATTTGTCACAACAATACTATGGATGATTGCATACATTAATTTTGTGTGATTTTTAATTGTATGAATAAAAATAATAATATAGTGTAATGAAACAAAAGGACCTACTAATCTTTCTTGTCACCGATATTATTCCCAAACGAGCATAAAAAATATTACATCGTATAATATGCACGAAACCTTTCAATTTTTTCATCACCAACGTTGTACCGGACAAGTCTTTCTACTGCACGGTATGTTTTTAGTTTGAAGTGTTAACGTTTTCCGCACGAGTGAACAATGATAAATATATCCACGAATTTACCAAGTGATTGGGCCTTATCATGCACCTACATTTTGAATTACACTGTATTTGTTGAAAATGTTCACATTGCCGCACCAAGTGTTGAAATAACAATTTTAAGGAAACAAGGAATACTGATAAGGTAAGTGGCATTTAAAACTATCGCATGTCCTATTGCTTTATTAACCGTTGAAATAGTAAGAAATGTATAAACTCGTAATACTCAAATGCATGTTACAGCCATTACTGCGCACTATAATACGCGAATTGTTGAGACTCAATAGCCCTGTAGCTATACGTCGGCATTTTGAAGACGATAACGAAATTGAGATCGATTATATAGATGGTTTAAAGCCTCCTCCGTTTCAAAGACAAGAGGAAGATAATGACGATAGCGACGAATCGAAAAGCGACTCGAATGAATCGGACAATGCAGCGGAAGTGAGTGTTGAAGATAACAATGACAATAATTCTAAAGAAGATTCCGGATCCAATGATGCTAGTGTCGCTGATAATGATTCTGATTACGACTCCGATGACCCTCCGGGGGGTGGGGACGGGCAGGGCGGCGGGATATTGGGGCTCTTAGCTGGATTGAGTGGAGGCGTAAGTGAGATACGTTCTTAAAATAAATACGAGCTTTTAAAGAACATTCCTTTTAATCCCAAATTGTGTTCACAGGAAGACGGTCAGTCTGACCTGGGTTCATTGCTAGCGACAGTCAGCGGTATTGTAGCCAATCTCAGTGTGAGTTTTTGTATTGTTCTGGTTAAATTTCTTCCAATAGATACAACAAGCAATTTTAAAATGTAACATCACTTTTCCAGGGTGACGGGATCGATCTTAACGCATTAATAGCGTCTGGAATTGGACTTTTTGTTGGACTATTGGTATGTAAAGAACATCGTTATTCCTCAGCTAAACTTTCAAGGAAAATAAAATCATCAATCAATATGTTGTAGTCTGAAGGCGAAGAAAACCCAGGTGCCGTGATAGCCAGCTACCTCCTAACGTCTCTGGACACTATCACTGGAGGTGGCGCCGTACGTACCTATTGTCTATGGATATTTTATAATATTCACATTTTTTTTAAATAATAACATTTATTTATATTACGATTGTACACACAGTATATTAATATAATTTGGTTTACAGAACAACAATGGCGCCTTCTTTGGTACATTCCTATCAAAACTGGTTAAGGGGACAAGTGCCGTAAGTTTGTGACTTCACAATTATGTGATATTACAAATTATTGTTTATAAATAAAACAAGCTGATTAATATATTTTTAGGTTGGCAACTCTGGTGAAAGTTCAGAGGAAAATGGCAATAAAACGAAAATGTCGGATTCCGCGGCATTTTTCGCCAGTTTGCTGACGTCATTGCTTGGGGAAATGTCGAAAGGAAGCTCGAGTGGCTCGCATCCGTGGTAGCAGGAGAATCACGATATGAGGAGCGTCCAGAGTTCTACGGCAGTATTTTATTTATAGCAAAAAATTCATTTTCAGTGATAATTAAATTAATTTTTAATTTGTACTGTTTAAGTGTATACGTACTTTCGAATATAAAGATATATAAGGGTGTGAATATTATGATTTCCGTGAATAAAAGTGAAAATTTGAGCTTTAATAAAGGACGGAAAAACAGCCTTATATAATTATTTCCCACCTTTTTTTAATAGTGTATTGCATTGCAACAATGACAATAATATGTGTACTTATGTCAAATATTTTGAAGAAATTAAGCTGTTTTAAATCACACATCATATAATAAAATGCAGACAATCGCAATGGCTGGATAACGATTACGAGGTCTAAACAAACAGAATAATAAAAAAAAATGTTTAAATTCTCACAACCATGTCCTAACGCTATCCCAAAACGTGCGCCTGTTTTAAATTACTACCCATACGGTACTGTTGGACCGGGTCTCCTCTCATAGTGATAGGGATTTAGCCCTTTAGGCCGTAGTCGACCACGCTGGCCAAGTGGCGTTTGCCACTGCGCTACTAATTTCTGCATATACCTACATACATTCTTTAATCAGCATGTAATTTTCATTTATACGTCATTTGTTTTTCCTATATTGTATGTTGATGAAGCACAGAATATTTGTAAAGAGATATTTGACACTCGGCGCGCCCCGCCATACTGCCATACTGCAAAATTGGCAAATTTTGTTATTTAAAACATAAGCTGGAGTTTTTTTTCACCGGCTTTTTTCTCCCGCGCACAAAGCCGAATTACGACGACTGAGACATGACTCATTGAGTGTATGTATATACCTTATCACATAGTATAAAATAAAGTCGCTTTCTCTGTCCCTATATCCCTTTGTATGTTTAAATCTTTAAAACTACCCAACGGATTTTGATGCGGTGTTTTTAATACATAGAGTGGTTCAAGGCGAAGGTTTTTATATATAATAAGACTCATCATTAAATATATTATAGTAATATAGCAATGATTTAACGCGCGCGAAGCTGCTGACAAAAGCTAGTAATGAATAAAACAATTTGAATTTGAATCTGCGTTAGGGAGCTGGCGTGAGGGTTATATATGTAAATTTGTATCCCACAATTGGCAGGCGCAAGATCGGGCGGACGCGCCCTCGCCGCTGTGGACCCTGAAGCTGGACATCCTGCGTGCTCTGGTGCAGTTCACGACGAGCGTCCTGGGCCTGGCCTCTTCCTCCGTCTTCTCCTACAGCGGCTGATTGCCATTTGTTACCACCGATCGTTATTTACGAAATAAAACCAAATACATTGTACAGCTTGTTTTATTAGCGTTAAACACTCAGTTCAAACCAAACCTTCGTTAAACCAAAACCTGACTTAAAATACAATTGGTTATTTATTTATATAGCATTTGTTTGTATAATACATTTTGATTTCACCAATATGTACCTCGGGTTACAGGCGATACTTATTTAAGAGACATTAAAATAGCAAAGTGATATTATAATCACGTGTTAAAATGGTAAAGTAATTGATAACCAAATTCACCCGGGGCACCGCTGGGCGCAAAAAGTTTATAAGACAAACAACTTATTTGCAAGCAAGAAATGAAATTTATTCAATCATATGTTAATGCAACCTTGAGTACCGCATTCTATACAAATTAATTCTCCACCGATAAGCGTCACAACCATTCTCCTTAATAAAAAATACATAACGATAATGGACAGTTTAAAGTCTGACATCCATAACCGCTGCGAGGGTCAACTCAGAGATCTGTAAATAGGATAAAGACGGATTTGAGCAATTAATTACATTAAATAGATTTTAAGAGGCATTAAATTTTTTTATATGTAAATATGACGTGGGTTTCAAATAAGTAAATAAATTAGTAATAGGCATATTGAGAGGTATCTCAAGTGTTAAGCATAAAACTCTGGTCGATGTGTAGAAATAAAAATAATTCTTAAAAATTTAGTCTATCACGTTGATCTAGCGGCTAGTGAGTTTACTGCTGAGCCAGAACGTGTGGATTCGATTACCGATCAGAGCAATTGTTTGTGCTATGTGCAAGAACATTGTGTTCTGCCGGATTATAAAATTATCCGTATAAGTATGAATTTGGAAACATATTTGGTTTATCAGTTAACTGCTTCCCATTTTACAAGTTCTGCCCAGTGGCTCGAATGACCTTGAGTGAAGTTCCAACAAAACTATTGACTTGTAGCTGCGCGCAGTTGCCCTCCTCCCCGGACGAGACGGCCAGGTGGCTGAGGACCGCCCGGGCCGAAGTCACGCGCAAATGGCGCGAGCGGCTGGCTAGCCCCAGCGCTGGTCAGTCGATTGTGGCGGCGGTCCGGCCGTGCCTCAGCG
>DWQT01003843.1:0-11951 GCA_018244895.1 Myscelus amystis hages | reverse complement strand
CGCCCGCCGGCTGCGCGGCGCGCGACTGCTGCGTACCGCGCGCGCGCGCCGACGCCTGCTGGCTCGCCTGCGACGACGACCTCGTCAAGCCCATCTCCAACGAGGACTTCGAAGACCTGCTCTCCGCCGAGCCCAAGGCGCGCTCGGCCGCCACGCCCTACCTGCTCTTCTACGTTCGCAGCGAGCTCGGCTAGCGCGCGCGCTGCAAGCCCCGGCCCCGCCCCCGCCGCGCTCCGAGGTGACGCCGGTGGTCAGTGCTCGAACGGAACGATCGTACAGTTTCCGGTGCGTCGTGTACGCTGGTATGTTACTGGTATGCTTACAGTTTTCGAGATCTAATTTAGACGTGTCTCGATTTATTATCACAATAAATAGTTTGAATAATTTGTAACTTGTAGCTGTGTTCAAAAAAATATAGGGAGTTAACTGTAAAGTTCTGATATTCCATTATTGTATTGTTTAGAAGCTTAAAAGACGATATATAATAGACACGGCAACGCTAGTGTCGGCCTGACGTGATATTATGAGTGTAGCGAATATAATTTAGAATAGCTCGGGTGTCGATCACTAGATGGTGTTGTATAGTAAAATGTAATACAATGTTGCACTATTTTCACTGTTACAATCTGACAATATGAACGTAAGATAAAATTTTTACTATATAATTTTCTATGAATATACCCTTCATTGTACCATTTTTGAATATTATAAATGTATGTTCATATTAATCAATGTTATTTGCATGAAATATATATATGTATATATATAAGAAATTATATTATGCTCGTGTGACAAGAATGGCCTAAAGATCTATAGTTCGTTTGTTGGATATTAAATAGAGAAAATATTAACGAAATTTTATTTAGTACACGAATATGAACCACAAGTTTATTAGCGCGTCCCGTCTTACTTGGCCTTAATATCTCGAAATGACTATTTTATATAAGAAATGATAGTTCAAATATAGAACAATATATAAAGATATAAATTAAAATATATAAATGCAGTATTACCACGAATTTGTAAAGTGCACTATGCGTTAGGAAATCCTGTACGTTAGTGAAAATGTCGATGACTATACATATAAATAATGTTTCTTCCAGATAGAGAAAAACTATTTTTAAATTAGTAACCACAGAAATGTATCATTGTGAATTAATTGTCCACTTTTGGTTTTCTAATAAACTATCATCGATGAAATACTTCCCTTGAAGAAGCAAGGTGCAATATATGCTAACGCACGCTTGCCTAGAAAGTGCCTATTCAATCTTGTGTTTGTTTGACAAGCTTCACATTGTGGCCGTCATTTTAAGCTCTAAATGTAAACAAAGGTATACTTGTTAGTTATGTTAAGCGTCACGCGACGCAGGACTTTAGTGAGATGAGACAGAGCACATGTTATATGAACGTCATATTAGCAAAGGATGTGTATCAAATGTAATACAATAACTATATTAGCATTAATCACTCTTACAACCATACCCAATAGGACCAATGAAGTAAACGCATTTGTCTGTAAACTTATATGAAACCAAAAGTAGGATGATATGTCACGGTCAGAATAATTCATGACCTTTTTTTGTTTTTGCTATTAAAAAGATATTTTTAAAGCTTTTATATTTTCATGGGAAATGTGTCCCACAAGTTTTAGCTAAACAGCTTCAATGAAAATAGGTGAAATATCGATGGCCAAATTCCAAGTGAAGTTGAGTAAAAGCTTTTAGAAATACTCTTATATTTTTACCCTACGAGCTAGCCATGTGGTCAATTGGGTGCATTATAGGATGTAGCACGCTTACCTAGAAAGGTACCAGATATTGAGAGTTAAAATTATACTTTGTATTGAGGGGACAGGTGGAAAATTGTCGCACAGGAGAATTCAGAAGTCATTTCATTGGTTCGACATTTATGCATTTTTATACAAATTCTTTTGAATGTGATCTGTTTGCAATGTAACATTGTGAGTAAACTGAAGGGAGACGCGGTTTTGTTGTCAAAGGTTTTGTTCTCGAATAGCATTTTTTTTTTCATAAAATTAACCCAGCAAACAGGCAGACTGGCTATCTGATGGTAAGTGGTCACCATTGCATACGGACATGTGCAAGACCAGAGGAGTTACCCATGCGTTGCCGGTTTTGTAGGATATCTTCCAACTTTTGGTTTATTCTAAGTGCATAGATGACACAAACGCACATAAGATAGTTATTTTGTATGTAATTAGCGGACATGACTACAAAGATAATATATGATCATTGCTTGCTATGGCATACTACTTTTTTCTCTACGATTTTTACTTACGTATAAAGATGTTCGCGTGTTGAGAACGCTTTTTCAATCGACCTGTATTTTTCTACTTGGCTACTTTTAAGAACCCCCTTTATAAAGCTCTCGTCGTAATGTAATGTAATTAGAAACTTGCCTCAAATTAGTGTTACTTGCTAAGCTATTTCTAAAATAGAGATAATTATGTTACATATATTGTGTAAGTATATAAACAGTTTTCTACTTAATAGTTTGATTTTAATACACTGGGTATCGAGCTAACAATGCATGGCACACTTTATATCTAAAAATATTGTAATGTTAACATTCTACGCTCTTCCATTTCGGTTCAAATGTGATCTTGTATAAAATAAATTTAAAAATAATTTATACACTCTGTAGCAGCGCAATTGAGTATGCACCATTTATAACGTTAGTGTGTGTTATAACACACTCGCTAGGCATGTTTTCACGTTAGTGATGGCAACACTACATTTTATTTTTTGCCCGTTGTATTATATACTGAATGAAAACGATTGTAAGAGTTATCGATGAATTTATTCAGATGCTTGGTATAAATATTTATTATTTCGCCGCATACACGTGCTTGTGGCTTTTGTAACTGTTTATTCTCTACATGGTGGTTGAAGGGCAATAAATACTTATGAATATGTGATGTTAATTGTAAACTTTCGAATGATTCGTTTGTCGCCAGTGTGGACACGGAACTATAATAAACGATGTTGTGTGCGTAAAATGACCATCGTTCGTTTCATAGCAATAATGGAATTACTTTTTGTCTATACTTATCAGTTAACAGCCATTATATGGAATATATCAATATGTGATAAAATACACTATAGGCTAAGAAAACAATGTGTGGATTTTGTCATGTTTTAATTTTTTTTTTTTCTTTTATTCAATGTTATTTACACATTTCAAAAAGAAATAACATTCTAGATAAATTCAATCCCAGTTTTTATGAGCGATAGTTAGAAAATATTTTAGTGAGTTTTAATGATGCTTTCATTTTGTTTTTTTTTTCTGTATTCTATTTATTTATCGGTGATTAATTTTTATATTATAAGTCTTGTGTACGGTTGAGGCATTATGTATACTGTCAGATTTGTGTAATCATCTAAACACCTAGAGTTTTGGGCAAGTTTATGTTTAAAACCTGTATATTTTGTCTTGTTATAACAGTAACAAGAAAATGTAATGTTTTTTATAGACTAAAATGAGGGTTGTAAGCTGTTGGTGAGGACATCTCTCAGATAGTATACACATTGCCAAAATGTATTCATTCAAGCAATATGTAACATGATAAAAATTGTAGCTTACGTACTTATGCGAAAACTAAATTGTCGTTGTATATTTTCCAATGCGAATGCTTTTGTACGTGTAAATTTAACGCGGATGCCATTCCAAAGCCTTTAAAAAAGGTAAAATTCTTGTCAGTAGTTATATTGAGTTTATTTTAATATTCAACAATGTTAATTTTGTATGTAAATTGATTTGGAAAATAAAATAATTTCAATAAGACGCCGGTTTTTTTTTTCTTTTTTTTTCATTTCTTGTCCCTGATTTATCCAATTTTAAAAGCGATGTGATCTTACATTTTTAAAATGTTAATGTCATACAAACTCAATTAGGTGACTTAGTCAACATAATATTGCTATACAATAAACAATAACAAATTGAAAATAGCATTTATGGAACAAACAGGAAATAGAACGATAAATGAGTCAATTCAATATTTTAAGACAATTTTAGTTGGAATTTTTGTTACCGTGCATGTACAGAATACTAGATTTAAAATTTCTATTCTATCTGGAAACGTTAGCGTTAAACTTATATTTGATAAAACTAAACAGCTCGGCTCCAGGGTAAAGTTTACTTTATCGACAACCAATAAAGATAGCGGGAACCGATGTTTTTTATCAACTTCAGATAATAGCGCGCCGATCAGGACTTGATGTCTGTGTGTCATCCAGTTCCAGAGAATCTTTGGTCGTGTTCAAACGAGTTACACCGAACAATATTTGTGATCAATCAAAATGAAGGCGATCGAAATCAGAAACAGCAAATGGAAAGTGAGTACTTACAATAAATATTTTTATTCAGCAACAAATAATACTTGACGTCACAACGAATTCGTTTCGCAAAAGTTTTGTACGCGCATAGATATTATTATTTTTATTTCATATCATGATAAACCGAAGTTATAGTTGATAAAATTAAAACTACTTAATAAAAACATACGTACACGAAAATACCTGTAATGTAACCTTTTACCAATAGTTTTAAATAAAATATAATCATTAACTTTTTAAATCTGAGATTAAGAGCATGGAATATATAAAATTAAATTATTTTGGTCCATTCCATTTACTTTTTATAAAAAATCCTATTTTATACTCTTTTTTGAAAAATGATAACACATTCAAATATGAGATAACAACTGTCAATGTGGCTATTGCAAAAATGGTTTTCTACCTGTGACATTGTAGTGACCTTTACGATCCTGAGGAAAGTTGCTGTCAAACTACAAAGTTCTCAGCGAGTTTCAAATAGTTGTATTTCAAAAACTTTATTTTTTACCGATTTATTTTATCTACTTCTCAATATGGCGAGTGTAAGTGTAAAAATATGTTTAAATACGATAAATATGTATATAAATTCATAAACAGGGACAATTTTTTTGAGTCATTAAATACACCATGCGCAGCTATTTCGCTTTTTGACGAATAGGTACATATACTGCGTTCGTATTTACCGTTGATTTATTGCAATATTTGTTAACTAAATGCATAAAAATGACAAATTTGTTGTTGTTAATATGAGAATACATAAAAGTTATCTATTACGAGCTTCATTACAGCTCAAACAAATCATGACATAATACTGTTTGCATTTTAAATCAAAAGCTCAACATATTGAATTTTTATATTGAGAATTCGCAAGATTTATTTAATTTGTTCAATAATTTTTAAACCATCTTATTTTTATTAAGAACTTTTATAACAAATAGGGTAATACGATTGCAGCTCTTAAATTCTTTAACATAACCTATTATATTAGTTTGTGGTCTAGATAATAGTTTTTTAGTAAAATTAGACATACATATACAGGCCAAAATTTGCAGGTCTTTAGAATATCTTGGTGCGATTGAAGGAATAAAAAAAAGACTTAATGAAATAAAATGGAAAATGTACTTACTAAGAAAAGATTTCTACCCTTTTCAATTTTAATAACAAATAAATAGAATTGTGCATATAGATTTGTTTGTACAGCTTTATATTTTAATCTGCAAGATAAGATAATATAGAATGATGGAGATAATGGCACTTTGAGATTTATTTTTTTCTCGTCAATATTGATCAAATCGTTGTATGGCATGTACCTACTTATAATTTACTCTGAAATTAAACGACAACTATAAGTTAGTGGGTGTGAACTGCATTAAAAAGTGAATTATAGCAAATTAAAAACATTAAAAATAACTAGCTTAACGTAATCCACGTGAGGGATCTTGTAGAAAAACTTGAAATTTTCGATTATGACAGACATGCTGAAGGTAATAAAACTAGGCAGGTACAATCTCAATACATATTTTTAATTTACGTACTTTTTCGAAACATTTTTATTTTCCGTAAGTACTTATTTTCTTCAGCAATTTATAAACACATGCCTTGAATTCCGTGTAAATAAAAAGAAACTGAAGATAAAACAGATAAAATGTAATGCACTTTTAAAATTCAACTTACCAGTAAGATGTTCCGTCCGCTTAAAAAAAACACTGGTTTATACAGGATACGGAAGTTAACAATGTGCCGGAAGTTTTAAATGTCGCTACTGACATTTTTTTGCGACGATATTGTAAAATGTGCGCGAAAAGAATTAGTTACAATAATAATTTAGTTTTGTCTATCAAAGTTAGATGCAATGCATTTGTTACTTACATACATGTAGACATATATTTTGGCAAACAGAAAACATTGGCACGTCTTCAAAAGATTAAATTTAGAATCCTTCGATAATGTCGCGGTGAGAAAGAAACCTTTCGGTAGTTACGTATTGCGGCGAAACGGTGTATTTTTTGTGAGGGGTGTGTTGTGTTCTGCGTGTGTGAAGTATCAGATGTAAAAATAGGGGAATAAGTATTAACCATAAGTCTAAGCGGTTTCGTTCGCTTACCCTGTGTCGCGACGTGGTTGCGCGCGCCGCGGCTCGCGATTCGGTGTTCAGTACGCAAGTCCGGATTCAGCTTCAACCGTGAGAAGTTTAGCACGAAGGGCAGTTCAAGATCACAAACGCCGACAGTGCAAGCATTTTGTAAATTTGCAAAAAGGTTTTCTCGTACTAGCGTCGCAATGGGCTGGCCGACGGTTTACGATGGCAAAACTGAGGTATTTCAATATCTAATAATAATGTAGAGTGCAGTGCTCCTATGACCTAATGTTTGAGCCGCGTCTGATCTTGTTACCATGACGGCATTTTTTAAATGTTCTAATATATTCTTTATATTAATTGAGTATTCGCATGTGTCTGGGTCCATCAACGAAATACGTATTGTATGTTTTTCAGACCCCAAAAATCAATTACCCTTATAATAGGAATACGTGTACTTTTAATGGTAATGGAAAATTATTGAAAATATATAGAAAACATAGTCTGCACTAGCCAGTTAAAATGTCTATATATTTTTTTCTACATAATAGTGTCATTTTTGTCATAATATCTGATATCCGAAATTAAAAAACCTCTAGTTTCTTTCAATCTGTCCGAGTATTCTTAAAAACATTTTTTAGGCCATATACACATGCCATATGAACATATTGTGTTATTTGTTCAGATATAACTTGTAAGGTTTCTCGGACTTACAAATGTTCTCAGACATGACATAATGAAAAATATTTAGAGCTTAGACTATCCCATTTGCTATTTCTAAATATATTGTACACTGTAATCTGCTTTGTACTTCTGACTGTTAATATTGTTAATATTTTTATTTACATTAAATTCACATGCTATAAATTCATCAAGATAATGAAATTACTGTGATAAATCAAGACGTGCTAAATATGTGGAGATTAATCTTAGAAAAATATTCGGTTGTAGGTTCAAAATCTTTTTTATTTTAGAACTGCGTCATTTATTAACCAATTTGGAAAATATTTTTTTTTTGCTTTAAGATAAGAGCAAAGTTCCATTTGGTCCCGTTTAAATTTGAAAAAAGTTATGTTAGACTTAAAATATTTTAAGTAACAGTTATAGTTTATTTTTTCAGAATCAATTGGTTTTTAATTCTTAGTAATTTTTTTTTATTTATTTAGTTTATTGTGTAAACTTAAACTTGTTTTTATTACACAAGGCCCGTGCTCACCGGTGAACTCTTTATAATCATGTTAATAAAGTGTTATATAACAATGTTATTACATACCTTTCTCTGAATGTCACTTTGTTATCACTGAAACAAAATACAGTAAAAAGATTTATTTATATTTACATTACGATATAAAAAACACTCACTTGTCAAGTCATTTGAGATCATAATGAACTAGTGATAAGGTCTGTTATTGTGTGCATATTTTGGTCTAAATATAGCATGTTTGTCTTCACACCTGATCCATTAAGTACTTGGTAATGTGAAGTGAACACCATTTCCTGTAAGAGATTAGTTTTCAGTTTCAATTTGCACTTGTATGCGATTCTGGACGGTTCTAGAGAATCTTTCTAGAATAAGAATGGATTTAGACTACTTTAAATAAGCATTTTTTTTACCTTTGCAATTGTTTATGTGGGAATTCAATCGTCGTCATCATGTGGGAGCAGACACACATTAATGAAACATAATGCAAAATACTAAAGTCTCTTCAAATGTTTTCGAAGTAATAATAATAATAATAATGATATGTGCCTCCAACGAATCAATTAATTACTGTGATCGCCGATAACTTATAAGTGTAGATGTGTTTGTCAGAATTCGAACAGATATCAATTTAGGGAGTCTACAATTTCAAATTACAACTCTGTAATTGTCTAGTACCATAATTTATATAACATATAGTAGATTTTTCAAATTCTCACAAATAAACTCATTATATCTACTCGCACTGCGCATATTGCATCTCAATGCCAAGTCTATTAGAGCCTATTATGGTTACCCACACAGGCATGCGTTATGTTAATACAATGGAAAAGTTTTATGTGGAAATGAAATAACCTACATATATAACTAACTATTTGTAATAGGTATGGCATATATAAAAATTTCTACAATCAAGATAGTCTTTAATCATTTTTTTTACTAATAAACATGTACTATATTAGGTATTGGATGAATAGGAATCTTTTCTTTATCTAGGCGGGATCTGCTGACAAGCCAAGGATGCAGCTGGCGGCTGCCGATGTCGGTTCCCATTTGCAGCACATGTGCAGCCTGGACATTGACTCTAAGGCGTCCTATGTGCGTCTGTCTGGAATCATCTGTACCATTGGTGAGTTCCCATATGATTTAATGTAATCGGTACATTGGAGTCCCTATTGCAACCTTTCAAAATCAAGGGCTGACTGGCAGAGAATGTGATACGGCATTAAGTCCCCTTGTAATATCGTAGATTACAATAAAATGTTTATAAATAAATAATAAAATTAATTCGTTTATACACAATGTACATTTCAAACAGAGTGCCAAATAGTATGTTTACATACTGCTTTGAATTATTGGTTTGTCAGCTAATCTAGAAGTGCATGTATTATAGTGCATAGAAAAAAATCTTAATATGCTGCATCATGACTTAAGACTTTTGTACATGTGTACATTAAAACATGTGTACCCAAATCCTATTATAATTAATGGGCTCGGTGTAAGGATTTGATGTTAAATTATAAATCATTCGTTCACAAAATATTCTCAAAACCATTTGTTAACTCTGTAGAAATTTTTTACAGTCAAATAATTTGTGTTGTTTTGAATTATTTAGACAATTTTGATAAAATGTGATAGCAGTTACTTTGTAACGTTATTTTTATCACTCACACTTCACATGTTATCGTGACAAATTGCCAAATATATATCAAGATTATTGTCATTTCCGTCTAGCGTAAGAATGAGTTCTTATCATTGGGGAATTTGTGGAACTCACAAAGAAATTGTATGTAATTTTTCAACACATACTAGTATGAATTGTTTCTTAACATGTCTGCTGCATTAGTGTTAGCGACATGGCTGTAGAATTTTGTCTCGTTTCATATACAAACACATCTGACCCCTCCTTAGTAAATACATATACATATATTCCTTCACAGAGGCACTGAGTAAGCGGGAATTAAGCTGCTCTCTTAAAGGGATAAGCTTGCATTTGTAAATTAGCATAAAACTCACAATTGTATTTTTTTGTATTGTGTGCAATAAAGAGTTCATAAACAGTGATAGCCTATTGCTTTGTAATTCAGCTTCTCACTCCGGGGGTCTGGGTTCGATGCCGGCACACACCTCTGACTTGCCGTAACTGTGAAGGAAAACATCGCGAGGAAACCTGCACACCTTAGAGATGTTATAAAGTGTAATAATATTTTCTGAGCTGTGTGAAGTCTACCAATCCGCACTTGGCCAGCATGGTGGACTATGGCCTAAATCCCTCTTACTATGAGAGGAGACCTGCTCCAGCAGTGGATGACCAAAAGGGTAGAAAAAAAGTGTTCATGAATATAATAATATAATATCTTAGGACAATTTCACATCTGATTCCAAAGTAGGCAATTTAATGCCTGTGTTATATACTGGACGGCGGATAAACATCCATATATACATATCAGATACCACTTATATAGGATATTTCTATTACGCTCAGACACAGAACAAACAAATAGGCTCTTCACACGAATGTCTGTACTGTGTAAGAATCGACGTCACAACCTCTGGTTTCGCAGTCAGGGTCTCTAACCACTCGACCACGAGGCCAGTCAAGTTCTGTTCTGTCATATTAGTTCTGTAAGGGGTCGTCCATTAATCACGTGAGGCTCGAAAGGGGGAGGGAGGGATTCGGCGAAAATCGGCGAAAAGGGACGGGGGGGACGGGGTTCAGTAAGATATGACGTGTATTTATTTTTTATTGAATACATATTAATTTTATGCCAGTCAAAACCAACCTGCAACCTTTCTGTCTAGACATTTTCATCATGGTCCTTAATTTTCTAGAATAATTAGATTTATCTATACCTACCTGTATTTGAAGATAATATTCTTTGTAGGTACTAAAAAAATACACGTGACTGTGGATATGCGGGAGGGGGGTGGTGTTAAACCTCACCGCGTATCACCAATGGGGAGGGGGGTTTCAAAAAAATGCAAAAAATCACGTGATTAACGGACGGCCCCTAAACACACTGTTTGCCGCAGGGCCGGCGTCCCGCGACGTCGCCATGCTGGAGAAGATGATGGAGACGGGCATGAACGTGGCGCGTATGAACTTCTCGCACGGCTCGCACGAGTACCACGCGGAGACGATCCGCAACTGCCGCCAGGCCGAGAAGAACTACAGCGAGAAACTGGGCGTCCCTTTCTCGCTGGCCATCGCCCTGGACACTAAGGGACCCGAAATCAGGACCGGACTCCTCGAGGGTGTAAGTATCAAAAACAATGGTTCGATGTATTTAAAATTAGATTTTAATCTGTTTAAACTAATAAAAAGTCGAGGGTGTAAGTGTCTACAAAGATTGAGGTATTTAAAATTTGAATAGATTTTGATCTGTTTAAACTGTTATAAAATGTATCTAAATGTCTTGATGTCAGAAAAGAAACGATCAATCTCTATTTAAACCGTATTAAGGATGCTTGATAATCTTCTCAAGCTAAAAAGAGACAGTGATGCTCGGCATCTTGGCTTTCTTCATCTATCTCTTTGGTCTGTAAAGGAACCAAGTTAAAGTCTTAACTTTATTGGAATGTGTCCGTAATGTCTTTTCATGAACTAATTGTCACTTTACTTGATTATTAGATTATTACTGTTTGCAATCAACAAAAATTTTGGAATTTTTCCAGTGTTGTTTTGGATTTATAAATAAGGGTAAAAGACTTTAGTACCGAAATGTAGAACGGTTTATAATGAAATGTAAAAAACAATATTGAAAATGGCATTGCTTGTGAGTTCATGTTTATCGCAATTGCAGTATGTATTTACTTTGCTCGGTGCTTTCCGCCTGCCCCGTTTGGTGCCTGGCTTGTGTACAATATTCACCGGTGCAGGGCGGTTCGGCGGAGGTGGAGCTGAAGAAAGGCGAGACCATCAAGCTGACGACGGACCCCAGCTACCAGGAGCGCGGCTCCGCGCAGGCGGTGTTTGTGGACTACAAGAACATCACCAACGTGGTGAAGCCCGGCAACAGGATCTTCATCGACGACGGCCTCATCTCCGTCATCTGCCAGTCCGCCAGCGCCGACGGCCTCGTCTGCACCATCGAGAACGGAGGTATGTTGTTTAAAAAGTCTCCATCATATTTGTAAAGTTATCTGTGTTTAGCAGGCACTTTGCTCAATTTTCTATTCGGCGTTAGACAAATGAAACTTCTCTACAAACCTGTAGGTACTTTACACACAATCCAATATATTTACAAATGTCCACGGGCGGCAGTAGCCACTTACCATCAGGTGGACTGCATGCTCGTTTGCTACTTCCATATTATAA
>DWQT01003842.1:0-11951 GCA_018244895.1 Myscelus amystis hages | reverse complement strand
ATTGATGTTCATTGAGTGCCGTATAATGATGTCAGTAGACAGGAGAAATGTCAAAGTAGCTGAAGTTTGCCCTAACTTTCGCCACTTCAGCCACCATAAACCATATGATTTCAGCTTAACGTAAGTTAATTAACCGTCTCTTTGAAAGCACAAAGACCTGAGCACAATTCGGAAAGTTCGTACACTGAACGCCATAAACTATCTATTCCATCGTTCATCATAAATATCAATCACTAATTCCATTTCCATTAGGCTTATGTACCTCGATCTTAGAGACGTATGTTAAGACATAAATACTAGGACAACCAATATCGTTTGTCAAAGTTCAGGGCATTCATTTTAAGCAGCTTACTGAGAAAGCTTTTATAATATTGCCTTATTATTAAAATAGTGTGTAGTAGCACTCGTTTTTCATACTTTTCTATGCTCGTTTGTTACAGTGGAGATAAGGTTTTCGATTCTACTATTTGTAGGTACAGTGAAACGGGATTTTCATATTTATGCCTGCAATAATAAGGACGATATTGCCGGGCCGTTTTTAGTGTACCGCGAAAGGGTTGTCACTTTGTATAACGCTGATGTTGCCACAAACGACAGCAAATGGCGCATAAAATTCACAGTAAGCTCGCGCTTGTGAAGTATATTTATATATTGTGTTTTTTATCCCAATATACTGTTATGGTAAAAGTATCGACGATCGTTTAAGCACAATTTGTTTATGACATAAATAACACGCAATCGTGCAGGTCACGTAATATTTTGTTGGTCGCTGCAGACCTCATTTTTTTCTATTTTGTATAGGATAAATGATGAAGTGAGCTGATTAAAAACTCGACGTTTGAAAAGTTCCAGGCCTAACCTTTGTATCGCATATTCTATGTAATCATTTAATAGAGAAAATTTTACAATATCATTTATTGAGCGACATTCATTTTAAACATTGAGATCCATGACGAATTTCATACAATGGATTGTGGAAAGTAACATATATGAAATAGAATTAAATTTTGTTTAATATGGTACATTGAAGCTCAACTTCAAAACGCGGGTAAATCAGGCATATCCGATATACGGGTTACCGCAGAGTTATGAAGACGATATTATTAAACTCGTAATTATCAAGCAACAAAATTATGTTTTCCATTGAATTCTCACAGGATTCAGGAGCATTCATATTGAGCGAGCGTAATCTGTTAATTATGAATCACTGAGTACCTATTCGAAAATTACGTAACACTCTTACATGAATTCCAAATGATATACTGCCGCAAGTGCTTTACAACTTTACCTTCAAGAACTCCATTAGTCGTTTAGGGTCTCGAGGTGGTAGTCTAGAGCCGTCCCTTCCGTTTCTAGTTAGAATACATTAGTCAACCCATCGAACGTCTAATGATCAAATTTAAAGGAACAGTTGCCATCTGCGCCGGAGGAACTGAGCCTCCATTTTATTTATATATTCCCATATTGCTTGAAAGCGAGTAAATAATTCCTTTACATAGGATAAAGCGCGTAGTACAATGTATTACTAATGTACTACAATGCACACATATAATTTATCCTTTAGATATATTTCATTCCACCGTGACTTATAACGCCTACAGAACGGTTAAGGAAAACATTGTAAGGAAATCATGGCAAACTCTATTACGTTCCCTAAATGAAATATGAAAGTCTGTCCACCCGTGTTACGCTACCCTACACCATGGCTTTAAACAATGTAAAGCCTTAAACATTCGATTTATTAATACATGATAAAAGACGTCGTTATTTTGATAAATCTCTCAGTAATGTACTTACTCCTGAATGCATAAATTTCACAACCTAAATTAAACGTTTTACCAGCAAATCACTCGTCTACTTTAATATGTATGACTACAAATATGTGAAGTCGTTGAAATGTAGATTTGATGATCATAAGTATTATCTGATACGCATGTAGGAAAAATAATTACTACATACTTTTACAGAGCTTAATTTTGACAGACAGTAATGATTGTAAAAACACCGCCAAAATGTACAACGGTTTTTTAATTGTATAAAATATATGTAGATAAGCAACTCAACTACAACACAATACTTACTGTGCCATACTAACCAAGAGCTAAATGAAATTGTCATCAACAGACCTTCACTCGCGATGCACTTGACAACTGCGGCATTTCGGCACGCATTAAACGTTCTCAAAATTGGAGTTGAGTTAAGCCTAAGAATATTATCACATGAACCGACGAAACAGAACATATTTGTTTTGTATTGTTGGCATTTCAAGTTGACTTCACAAACAAGCCAATTACTTGAATGAAAATTAATACGAGCCTCCCGGTAAATTTAATAAGCGAAGATGAAAAAATTCAAGCAAGTTAGAAAAACTTTCACAAAGTTAAGCAGCGAAAGTCGTGCTCAATAAAAATCCCTCACGAATTAAATTAAGGTAAAATGAGTTATGTAAAGGTAGAATGGATAGAACCAAATACGTAAAACAGTCGGTCTATGCTTATATTGGAGTTAGGAGTCGAAAATTAAATTGATGAATTTTTTCAGGGCTAATTGAATTGAAACCTACTTACTGTGAGAGAAGACCCCGTGTCCAGCAGTGGAACAATAAAGGGATTGAAAAGAAATTGAATTTTCGCTCAGAACAGGACGCGAGAACCACAATATCATACAATAGAACAGTTACTATTTAAATAAAAGAAATATCGGACAACGTCTATGTAAATATGAATCAATAATCTATGCCTAATAATGTCGAGTTTTAGGCTACATGGCAGGCAAAAGCATAAAATCGTGTAAAAAACAGTGGGATAAGATAAACTAAAGAATACCACGCAAATATCTTTTAACGGACGTATATTGATGCAGTAAATCACCTTTATGTCAAAACTAATTAATTTCTCTTAAAATACTCCATTTAACTCAAGAACCTTTCATAACGAATAAAAGGAAAAATTAATTAACTGCATTCCCAAAGAATGGATTGGTCATTATGAAATATTAATGAATTGACAGCTATCGAGGACATATTTCATTGATACAAATTGGAAACTGCGAACAGACAAACCAATTGGAATATTGTAGAAATGCGTGGCATAATGCTTTATTTTATATTACCTTCTGAAATACGTAGAATTAAAATTGTTCGTAACGCATTTGCTTTTTATATCGTTGATCATACTGTGTCAAGAGTCAGTGCTACTGAGATTTAAACTTTAATTATTAAAAGCCATAAGCCCTTTGTAAAATGTATTAATTTTATACGCATTATATGCTGCGTTGCTTATTTGCGTATAATCAAACTTTTTAACAATCCCCATAAAATGAGACAGCACAAGAGACGATTCAAAACTACTGACTGTAAATGCTGTAATTAAAATTATCCAAACAAGTTTTAATAAAGGTATTGGCCAAATTGATTTGTACAGTGTCTCTTTTCAAAATTTATGCATAACGGTTCGCATAGCAGTTATTAGATCTGGATGATTGAAATAAAAGCTTTACATTGTAAGTTTATAACATCCCTGTTACAGAATACGTTATAAATGAAAAAATATGCCCATCCCGACTTGAACCGGTCATAAGTACTTTTATAATTTAAACGAGTCTCGCGCTTTGTTCGCCAGTTGTTTGGCAAGTTGGAAGATTACTTTTGGGAATCGCCGAGATGGATGGAATGAACAATCTTATCTACTCCGAGTAATAAATTTGCTTCAAGTTGAATTGGGGATAAAAGCGAAGAAAGGAAACATGACTAATGGATATCACTAACAATCACTTAACAGTTAATGAAAATTAAGCCAATATATTATAATTTCGCAATAATAAGAAGCAAACGTGCATACTCAGCAGGAACCAGGAGACTACTAGGATCCTACAGCGTATTCGAAGATACGAAATACCATTCATTTCGTTAAATATGATAGGCCGCCAAGTAACGCCTGATAAAATTAACTACGTAACTACATACATAGTTAATCCAAATAGATTTATAACTGCGAAAACGTGTTTGTTAGTCCTTCTTTCATATCGAAACAGCAAGAGTCGATGTCATTTTTCAATCTTCGGTAGACTGGAGGTGACATAGGCTACTTTTTTTCGCAGAAAATGGGTGCTAAAACAGTATGACGCGTGGATGAAATAAATTATTTTCACCACACGCGCGAGGCCTCAAGTAACAGCTAGAAGAAAATGTCTTATAGACAAGAACGTCATATATATAGCAGAATATTAGTAAGAATCATGTAGAAAAGATCATTAACAAGAACATTTGGACAGTAATGTCAAAGACCTAATGTACTCGTATATCTACTAAATGTATATTATAGTGAGTATAATTCAGTTCAGTGTGGACGTAATACGATAACAGTAAATTATTGCCCTTGTGTGAACGGTTCACACACGATAGGGAGCTGTTTCCTCGCTAACGTAATAAGTCTATACATATAGGAATATACATATTAAACTTTCCCCTACGAGAGAAGCCCCCTTTCAATCAATAAAACAATGAAAAGGTGGAACATAAACTGTAAAAGCGTCATTCACTAGACAAGAAATGTTAAAACCTATTTGACCTATGGGGCTTAAATTTAGCAGTAGGTAGACGATAACTAGAATACGTTAATTTAAAACGGATTTTGCGATAGACGTAAATATCGTGATCTAAGAGCTGACGTAAGTTCATATTAAAGTCCTATGTCCAATGTTATATGGCAAGAGTATATCTGAGTATTGTCAGCAGTCAGAGACTCACGAAACCTCTCACGTGGATGGGAAAGAAGTGTCAGTGGTCGTAAGGAGTATAATATTCTTAAAGCTGCATTGACAAGTTATATATTACTTATCGGTAATTTTACGTCACTTATGGGTAAAGACCTTACTCATCCACGATTCCCCAATGCGTATTATTTGAGACATGGGTCAGGGGCTAATGTCTGTCAGACGATTTTAAGCACCCCTAAGGCCCCAACAAGACTTAACGACGGTTATCGAGCGATAACAGTCTAAAACAAGGAAACGCTCGTGAAAATTTATGACTCGCGGTCACCCGCCCAAAAGTTGCTTAACTGCGCAGATCGTCTTCAATCCGGAACGGGTTCAGAACAACTAAATAGATACAACCTATATGAAATGGTATAAACGATCAAGACATAGATTGATAAGTCAGCCATATCACCCAAAGGAAAAGAAAGTGAGAATTTGCTTCGGCTCCGATCCTATAAAAATGAGAAAGAGAATGCTCCGATGCTCCGGGAATGTTCGGGCATGTTGAAAGAATGGATGATGAAAAAATTACAAAGCAAATATACAACGCGAGTGTGTATGGACGTAGATGCCGAGGTAGAGCAAGACTGTCCTATCACTACCAAATAGGTCAGACCCTTGCTGATGGGGCGTCATGTGTCTCCGAAACCAGCGTGTAGGTATGAATAGTGATGGATGTGGATGAAGCACGACAGGTTTGTAAGGACAGACATTTGGCACTCGGTGCTTTCTGCCTACCCCGATAGGGACCTGGGGTGATGATTATGTATGTATGTAATATGATACGATAATGTGGCTATTAGAAATCTGGCTGACTCATATATAAAGCTTACGTAATGCGTTCTTTCATAAAACAAATAGTAATATCCTCAAACTATCAACGCATGCGTAATATGAGTGCCAGGGCGCCAGTGAGACGCGGTTGGTCGTCAATAAAGGAATCGGTGACAATTAGGTAGCTCGTCAACTAGCATCACCAGTGCCTCACGAACGCCCGTCTCAGGGTATTATTACAATATATTCATAGGAAATTATACGCCTACTTCTGTACACAATATACCTACTCGGTATTATATTTCTTAAAAACAAAGACACGTACGTGAATCAATACAGACTAAGTAGTCAAACGATCATATGAACATAACATTTATATATTGAGTATAATTGAGTATTAATTTATATATTGACTATCAAAAATGTAGAAGTATGTTTTTATGTATAAATGTTCATAACAGACTAATATAATATACCTACTAGGTTGTGGCATGATATTCTCAAGTCAATTTTGAAAATAAAAATGTTCAACAAAAGAACTTTCTTTTTATATCGTAAAAGAAGTTGCGCTGAAACCTCATAATCTCCACATCCGGACTAAGTTGAACAAGTTTCGAATCTCCTTACCGCAGTTACGGTAGTTGTACTGATGTTTTCCACGGATTTCTGACTGTAAAATCCGCTCAAACGGTTTTCTTCTTCGGTCTTAGTGCTAGGTTTACGTCTATATCTATATAACGATTGTTCTTCTGAGTAGGAACCGGTAGTGCAAATTATCAAACATATAGAGGCTAATTGAAAATATTTGATAGTTCTTGCGCCGCGGCCATAGTCTGCCATGCTGCTCAAGCACGGATTCTCATACTTCAGAGGATTTAGAGAGTATTACGGAGAACTATAAGATGTTTAAGTGCTCGTTGAAAACTCGGTACTCGGCATACTTGGCGATTATTTAACTACTCGTAACCGGCCGAATTGCTTCGTTCTAGAGCAGAATACGTTCTGCCGAGAATATTGTTAGCAGTAAAGATCTTTATACAGACGCAACTAACCTACTTGTATATTTGTGGCCACCGCAACTTATACACATCAATATCCAATCTAAAGTGACACTAATACATCAATGGAAATTTGCTAATCTGGAAAAACTTACGTACACATTGTCGCGCCACAGACCTGCATACGCCCACACAGAGTACGTGGCCGGATACTCGGCATAGCTAAAATCAGACCGAGTAAATCTGGGTATTCGGTTACTCGTCGTAACTTGAACTCGACTCATCTCTTCTCTATATTTTTTAAGACATATATCTAGATGCAATTCCTAAGTGAACGCGCTTTACATACATTTATGTAGCTTCTAGCTGCCTGTCAGATGTAGATATAATAAGAAAAAAATTATATAACTTCACAAAATGATAGTCAGCATAATTAAGTAATACGGAGACATTAACCAAAGTAATATCGCCCAACCATATGTATTTTCTTCCAAAATAATGTGAAAGAGTTGAATAATCGCACCAGCTTTCACTTCATTAGAGTTAAGCACAATAACAAGCCGTTACCATTATAAGAACACAACGAGAGGCCGTAGCGGAGCCAATTGATCCTAAATTAGAAGCGGCCATCAAGTTGCGAAGCTACGAGTAGTCCCCCAATAAATATTAATAGGCCGCCAATACGCCGAGGGCTGTCGACATTCTCCAGATATTTCAATGACGGAGTTGAACAATAATTAGTTTATTGTAATGGACACAGTTCCAGCGAAACATCCGCCTACTGTACTGTTAAGGGTAAGTCGGTTAATATATCGAAATTTGAACAGACAATTCCAGTAATTGATGTTACGTCTTTAGCATTCACAACACAAAAAGATACTGTAGACTCCTAGTGGACGTTATAAAAATGGTTTAGACACGATGTACTAAAGTATGAAATGTATATAAATAATGATATACTATGTGTATTTAACTGAATAATATACTGTAATGTAATGTAAAACGGACCGTCTTCCACAATCTATTTTGGTACACTTGCGACCCTTCAACTGTATATTAGGACGCAACTAATTAGTTTCGGGGAGACAACTTACCATACTAATGTGGGTACTGCTTATAAGATAAGCGCTCGAGTTGATATTAATTTGTGACATTACATGTTAAGTTTCCTAATGCTAGGAACGAGTTACAGCGAAGTATATTAAATTGTATACATGCATATAGTAAATACTTAATCACGGTTTTCTTCATTACTCGCTGTTTAAAAACTTGCGTCACAGTTCCAATATCCAATATCTAATCGGTATTCTTGGTTGCATACCAAATAAGAGGATAATTTATGATTATATGATTGTCGTACCTTTTTTGCATTGCTCGATGTCTTCGTCTGAGTTGTCGCCGCAGTCGTTGTCTCCCTCGCACACCCAAGAGATCGATATGCATTTGCCGTTGGCGCAACGGAACTGCTTCAGAGAACACACGCCTGGAACAATACAGAAATAAACAATTTAACAGCATGAAATTTACTAAAATGTTTTGTATTTAACTGATCTAATTGTAAATTAGACAATTAAATGCCTGTGTTACGGTAACCTGACAACTCATTAACATAAATGTATACATACTATATACCTAGTCTTATATAGATATGTTTATCATACACATTTTTTTGTCCTGGGTTGGAATCGAACCCACAACCCGGGTTTTGCAGTCAAGATCACTCGACCAAGAGGCCAGTTAATTAAAATTTTATCTGTTAGAATTTCAATATTTAATCATAATAATTGTACCCTCGATTATATATATTAATATGATACGGTCATTGTCTGTTAAAGTAGTTGTATTACCCGTAATATGGTCACATACACAGCTGATACGGGGCTTATTATGACGTATCTCGTTCGTGCGGTGAATGAGAACTTTATTCGGTTTATCTAGCATTTAATGTTATCTGTATAGATAATTGTTTTCATAACTAACAAACACTAGTTCATTGCAGTGTTCATAAAAGAACTTATTGTTTTGTTTTCGAAATGAGTGAACACGACTTTTTGTATAAAATTTACATAACACGACAACACGACAAATAATCGCATACGTTATACGTGATTATCGCATACGTATATATATATATATATATATATATATAAACCTATATATATAAACGAACGTAACGTTTCTTCAAGCGGCCCTTTGAAATTATTTATCTGTGATTGTATTATAAAGTTCAAGGTCAACGAGTATTTCAATGTGTTTGCTAGTTGCACTTAATAACCGGTGTGAATGGTTCGATACATACATATATAGAAGTTACAACAAGAGCAAGTGTTAAAATGCATTATTATATTTATTATTTACCCACTTCTTTTTAATTATTCGCCGATAATAGGCTTAGTAATATAAGATTTAAATACATTGGTCTGCTTATACTCAGTATCATTATTTTTTTATATAATGTATACCAGATTTGATGGAAGCTAAAAATAATAATGAATGGTTAACAAAACCAAAAAGACATTCAAATCTAACTGATGATTCCAAAGGTTTCCAGAGATTAGGCGGTTCATCGTATTGAGATCAACGTAATGTTAATAACGACTAAGTTTTAAATGCTATACTTAAGTTTATATACGCATCGCATAGACTGCGACTAAACACTGTCAGTTTTCCAGTTCAGGGTTAAAATACTTAGATGTTTATACTTACTTACAAATTACAATATTCCCTGCACACCTACTAAATTATATTAACTAGAATAAGGCAACATCGTTAATGCAATTTCAAAATATTGTTTTTACAAACTAACAGTAACTGGCGGCTAACGAAACGTTGCCGGCTTATAATGAGTGTTCTTTTGCGAAATTCCTTAACAGCCTTCAAAGCAAAGCGGTACGCAAAATATCACAAATAAATAAAAATAATTGAAATTTCTTTATGTAGAAGCGAACTGTCTCGAGAGCATGAGTACGTAAGTCCATTGAACGGATTACATCAAAGGGTCCTGGGCGTAGCGCAACCAACTTGTTACGCAGCCTTCCATTAATAGACAAACATAATTGAGTCTGAGAAACTTGGCACATAACTTATATTTACTACGTGAGGTTAAATACAGTCGAGCGGCTAGCTGTGATCCTACTCGGTCCTTTGTGAACCCATTACGTAATGGACAATGGGAATCGGATAGTCTGACAACGTTGCGAAGTAAATATATATTCTCACATTCATTCATTGTGTAGTGATTTATACGGCCATATTTTTTCCAGACGTATTCAATCCATTCACAATTTTAACTATAAGGATATGTATATAATAAGAATACATTTTCATAACTTTGTTATTTCGATTTGCACAATGTGAAAAATACCAAAACATAGAAACTATCTAATATACAAAAGTTCGGATACTTAATATACAAAAGTGCATTATATACAGGATGTGTGTGTGTGTCGTTAAATTTAAATATGATTAGCGCGATTCGAATGCACTTAATTTATATTAGTCAGATTTGAAATCCGTTTATCTGACACTGACAGACGCAATAACCGTCGCGTTACGACGACAATCGGAACCAATTGCGAAATGTAATGAACGTGAGGGAAGCAAGCGACAACTTTACCCAACGATCCATTTGTACGCCCGCAAGTGATTCATTTGTAATTCTCGGAAGCTCGGACGCTGCTATTCCATTGAAAGCCACCTTCATCTCGGATTGTCGAATGTTTAGTTATTACACTATTGAACCCACGCGACAATGAATAGAAGATTGTAATAACAATAATCATTGGGACCTTACAGGGCTATCTATGTTCCGAAATAGAGACTTGAATGCCTGTGCTATGGTAATCCGACTGCTGATAAACGAAATTACATACACACTACATAATATTTGTCTAGGTATTTTGATTAAACACAAATATTGTGGATAAGAATTAAGCCAATACCTCCAGTGTAGTAATAAGATTATCATAAGAATAATTAATACATTATGGTTATAATGTTTAAACTAAATTAAAATGTTATTGTAATTTACTTTGCCTACAAGTAAATTGCGTTTAAATTCAATTAATTCGTATGCATACGTAAAGCCTGTCCATCTGTCAGACGCAGGCAATGGATGTCATGTCTGGATAACAATTGCCAAATGGACTATGAATCCGGTGGACGGAAAAAGAGATCTCTATTGCCATTAATACGATTGTTTACGTAGCATGAAAATGCTAACTGTAAAAGGATTATATTTATAGAACAGTTCCAAAGTCTCTAGTTGATTCATAACTTAATAGTAAGGAAAATATGTAATATACACACGTATGTACCTATCTCAATGAGCGTAAATATAATGGTTCACAAGCAAATCTAAATTAGCATATTTAATATTTACAATCCTACATTACTATTTGATTAATACAGATAAGGTAGAATTGAAATTTCGCGGGCATATATGACTGCATAATAAATAACCGCGGAAAGCAATTTTGGAAATACTCTGTCGTATTATTTATTTAATGTTGAATCAGACTCCATTTCCTCGGCTAATGAGTTCGATGAATTAATAGTAAAAAATAAATTTCTCAGATAAAAGTAAAAATGAGATTTTATAACATGTGGGTTGAGGTCGAAAAGAGAGGAAAACACATGTTATCTATAGTTAGCATGCGACTTGAACAAGGTATTCGAAATAATGTAAAAATACACAATTATAACTACACACCCAGTCACGCACGTAGTCTAGAGTTTAAATAAAAGAAAATATTTGCCTAACTCGTTTCCTCTTTATTATTAGAATCTTTATATAGGCACAACGCAACCAACAATTAATGGGCCATTGTATGAAAACTTAATGTTTTGTACTTATTATTATAATAATACGGTTATAATTAAAAATGAAATATGATAACACATATTTATCATTATCAAAGGTATATATTATATTTTGCCACAGGTGTATACACAGCACAACTGTTGGCTTTGTGAAACTACTCTCACGTCTCGCAATGATCGATCTGCGGAAATTAAGTGCGAAATATTAGCACTTATTCCCTTGGAAGTATCAGAATTACACATATAAGGAGAGCTATGGATGGAGAAGATGAGAAAATTTTATCCTGTTTATTTTTCGATTTCTTCAAGCAACTTGCCTCTTACTACGCAAAAGATATTTACAAATGAGCGTCCCCATAATTCTTTTACGGAATTTTAATTCCGCTAAATTACGCAACGGAAGCAGATAGAAGATCGTAAATCGCCGAAAATGTAATAATAGCTGAAATGTTGAAAGGTTGCGGTAAGTTCAATGGAGTTTTATGCCCAGGATTCTCAAACCCCAAACAGTTATTCGTTGGCTTTAACCTCTTCAGGGACATCGGCACATATGTGTACGTTTAGGATTATTAAAACCTAAAAATAACCTTTGTTTTTTAT
>DWQT01003841.1:0-11952 GCA_018244895.1 Myscelus amystis hages | reverse complement strand
TAATTTCATCGAAATGAATTTTACGGTATACCACGGTGAACCCCTTTCACCATCAAAACAATAAGATAATATATTCTTACTAGACAAATATTAAAATATTAAAAATATTTTCAAACATTATGCCTACCGCAACTGTACAAATAATTCGCACAAATTGTATGTTCCGTTGTCTAGATGAAAACAAGTAGGTTGCAGACTATCGACGGTAATTAGGTGAGAGTATTAGTATCGCTTTATAGGTATGTACATATAAGCGATGCGCACACTGCGGTAAATAACGGCCTCCTCGGTTAATAACATGGCAACAAACGTTGTACATACATCAAGCAATATTATATTGTTTTTTTACAGATGAATCTATTTTATAAATATTAGTACACATCTTTCATTCAGTGAAGTAAGTATTTACAACAAAAAAATAACAGATTTTTTTTTTGTTTCTTCCGCCAAATCATCAATAAGGTTGGACCAATTTCAATGGGACTTCCACTAGCAGACAAATAATATTTAGCTTACGGTTAACGGTATATCTATTTCTTGCAGTGTACCTTACACACCTCCTTTTAAACTCTCTATAACCTTTACACATTGCCCTTTAAAATGTTGCTTTTGTAAATATCTTATAAATGTCCATTGGCATTTCGTAATTGTTTTCTAGATATTGAATATTTTGTGCCGAAACAACTGGTAGTGCGTGCACCGGCTAAAGACGAACAGCGCACTTGATACAGATAACAGCGGGCCGAACTTGCGATTGCGACACTTGTCCTAGAACCCCGTATGAACCCGAGTACCCTCAATAGCAACGCCGAACCTAGCGCCAGTGTTTCGCGTTATTACCGCCTTTTTAATTCACATTAATGTTGCCTGTAATAAAACGAAAACAAATGCCGTTAGACACAATACTAAAGTTGTTGAAACGGTCAGAATATAAATCACACACGATCACTTTTGGTGATGTTTGATAGGTTATTTACACTTTAATACATTATTACAACAATTGTCTATTTCAATTTTATTCATTTTCGTGAAAATAAAGTGTTATCTTGATCATTAAAAGGGTTATTTTAAAAAATTGCATAATATGAATGGTACAATGTTTTGGATAAATAAAAAAAATGCATTATTTTGTCCGAAAATCACAAAAATTGAATACACCTCAGCATGTTAGGTACCCGTACATTGACCCATCCATTCTAGATCAAATTTCTGAGTTTAAGTAATATTTATTTTGTGAGTCGGTCACATTTTGACACGGCGTAGCAGTTCTCATAGAAATTGGGTTATCTTGATAGATCGCGGCGGTTGCCACACGCGATCCGGGAAGGCGATAACTTCTCTGTAAAAAATAAGCAACTGATGCTGAAACTGGGCTATGGTTTCTTCACACTTCAGCACTCAAACCTGTTTGATCTTGGTCTATTTTCGCGTGGGGTACTAACTGCTTTGGTACGTGGTGTCGCGGTGTCGTGGTGGTCACCAAAAAAAAACTTAATTTTAATTTTAAATATGTTTAAACATTTTAAGGTGTCCATACTAAACATAAGCACTATTGCGTTTACAAATACATTTCAGTAGTTGAACGACGTCATATGAACTTACGTCACATACGTGTAAAGAAATTCCATTAAGAAATACATTCCATCGTTTCTATTGTCCAGTAAGGACCATCGAGCTGGCATACGAGGAGGAATTTTAGTAGGTTACCGCCAATAAAATCTTTTGTTATATTTATCCATAAGGTCATAGAACTGTGCGGGTATAATTAAAACTTTTCCTTATTGATTTCTATTAAAAGCAGCGAACGATAATTTTTCATCGAGTAAAATTTTCACATTTTTGTTGTTTCTCTTTAAACATAAACACGCCAGTAGCTGGCACGACAATTTACAATGAAACTACACATTTAGATAGTGTCCCAAATGTAAGATAAACCTTGGAAAGTACAAATCCACATTTAGTGACGTTACGTTTATTTTAAATATTTTTAACATACATATATTCGTAATTAAAATGAAATAGTCGTAGTAAAAATCACTGATGTATGAATGAAAATGAAAAAAAAATATATTTGACTGACGCGTATCAAGTTTCTCTTTGAAATGAATACTGTCCCAGTTTTGACAAATATCCATTTGGTCGTCAGAAGGCCCCGGTAGTCGTCCTATATTCACTTGTGACTGGCACATTGCCCAAAAATAATTAGTCATCATCCGTGTCTTGCTTAGTCGTAATCCTAGGATAGGATGCTTCTCGGAACCTGTAACAGATTCGACAATAACTCGTCAAAATAAACGAATGAGGCCGTGAAATGGGGAGTTTGAAGTGTTTATTGCCGTTCGTTAAAAGTTAAATTTAGTAATGTGGTCTACATAAGGTGCTTTTAATATTTTTTCATAGCCCTGCAGAAATTTTCTTGCGATAAATTTATAAGTAACAACTTATTAAATTCCTTAATTTGATATTTTAGTAGACATCACGATTAATGTAAAAAACAAGGTTGTTTAAAAAATGAAATTTTAATAATGTTATTGCTTTCTCGCCATCTGTCGATAAGTAGCCGAACTAAACATTCAACCGCTTCACGCTAGAGGGCAGAAATTAAGTTGTTATCACTTACTGTACTGCTGCTGCTGAGTACTGCTTAAAATTTAGCTCGTGTTAAAAAGCATGCTTTTAATAAACACTTATAATAACAAAAATGTCCTATGGAAAGTAATAATCAAGAAATCAGTCAGACTACATGTATTTTATGAAAACTTGACTACTTCCTTGCTTCAGATATATAAAAAAACAATTCGTGTATATAGAAATACAATTCACTTGTGCAATACCCAGGTTTATATTGACAATTAGTACCTAAACGGATTAGTTATTAATGAAAACAATATCGAACAAGGTTCTGTTTTATGCTAATTGAATGTACCAATCTATGCAAACATTTGAACTATGCATGTTATTATTATTTAACGACCGCTAGAATAAGTAGAATTATGACTGATAAATCTTAAAATTAAATGAAAACATTTGGCCCAACTCGGGTTAACTTTAATGTAAAATATAAAAATTATGGTCCTTTTCGTTGTCACATACAGTAGCGTTGTTATTGGTAATTTTTTCGTACTTTTGAAGCTACAAAAGTTTAGTCCGTACAAAATAAATAAGAGTAGAGTATATGGTACATATACAGGTATATTCCGAATAACTAATTGGTAACTCGAAGTCAAATATTGAAGACAAAAAGTTTTTACATAGGTTGGTACTGAAACTATTTTTAATCTATCAGTTTCTTGCATCTTAATCTATCAGTATACCTAATTTTACGTTATTATACTTTTTAAATACATAATATTATATACGATAATAATAATTCTCTCTCAAAAACCAATCGCCACAAGCAAAATGCCAAACAACTTCTTCATGTCGCTATAAATATTGATAAGCTCTGTACGATAACCTTTATTTTAAATAATAAATAAAAACGCTCAAAATTTAATATTTAAACTGCATCATTAATCGGACTCAATAATTTTCAATTCAGATTCCAAATTAATGTAGTAACCAGACGATGCACAAACAGCACATGTGATGTAGATGCAGGATAGAATAAACATGCGTGTAATTAAATGGCAGTCTGATTCATTTTGCCATCCAGTCACGTCCCGCCGATACACAACATAAGAATCGAAAGCCACCCCCCGCCCGACCACCCCATCGCTCCAGGGTATAATTGAACACCATGTGCACACGACGCGACAGGTGCGCCTGTGTGTGTCTAGTGCTTACAGATGCGCTAGGCACTCACACGAGTCTAGGTCTGTGTGCACTCTGTTGGGGTAGGTCTCGTCCACGTTACGTAACAAGTAGTATAACGCATTTTCATGCGAGAGACGAATCAATTTACTGGATGCATTGTTTACGCTCAGGCATGTTTGCAATGTTTCATCGGTTAATGCGTCATTTTTGTTTGCAATTTAAATACTTGATTTTGTTTTGAGTTAAATCGCAGAAATGTATAAGTCTATACGATTATTCCATGGATGCATAATCTGTTCAGCCATCTCTTCATATAGAAAACATAAAGTGTAAATTTTACATTTACTTTATGATTGTATAATTAAATATGTCTATGTTTACGTAATTTCTTATGATTTGAGTTCCGAGCTTACAAACTTTTAGGAAATCAAAATTAGTTGTCCAGTTTGCTCGAAAGCTAAGATGGAAAATCGTAATCTTAATTTTCACAATAGAGTCATCCATTTACCTTTATTGCGTGCGTAACTATTAAATTCCAAATGACTTTAAATATTGAAAATCAAATCAGAGAGTCTCAAGACCCCAACTCAATAAGTGCTTCATTAAGTCGCGAGCGACGGCCCGCCGTCGATATCACGCGCGTGTGTGCGGAGGACGTACGAACGACGTCTAGTGCATTGCACATTGGTGCAATTTCTGCAGGGATGGTCGGAAAGTTCCCGATATTCCGCCCCCCCAGGAGACAGGAAAGATCTTGATTAAGTAGGTATAGACTCGGAAGCAATAATAAAGTTTACTTAACCTTAGATGATCTGTTAATGAGACTTGAAACGTTACAAAACTCTTGCCTTCATCGTGCAAATTGTGAATAACGTAAGAACATCACTGATATAACAGTGATACTCGTAGGTGAATTAGGGTGTGCATGATATTCTCTGAGGTTGGTGAAGGGTAGCAGTGGACAGCGTATGGCCTTAAGCCTTCTTTTTGCACGAAGCCTATGTGTGCAAGAAAACGATAAAAGGAATGTCGCCTTTGATGATGACGGTAACAAATAAGCCCAATTCGATTTGTCAGTATTGTCTTTCCATATTTTCTATTGAAATTTCCAAAGAACTATCAAAGAAACTGTGGGCTTTGTAAATGAAACAAATAAATAATTTGTTTTGAAACGAAATAATGTACTGTTATTTTTATTTACAGTGTTTATATGTATTTTGTTCAATTGGTACATTAAAAGAAATTATCACTTACATAATGGACATTCATTTACAAAAGAAAATATGGCATATTTGAATATTTTTCGTTTCATTTCAGTAATCAATTCCGACGTTGAAATGCAATGTTCTGTTGATATGGTTCGCAGGCGTTTGTGCGGTGCGCTTAGTCGTATGCACCTAGGTCTAGATAGCTATAGGAACCCAGTGCCGGTGTCTAGACTTATTGTCGATGTCTAGGGCACATTAATGCAGGTCCTGGGGGATAGGTCGCGGACCACAAAATATAATCGAATCTTTGTAGAACGAAACGTCCAGGTTTCTCGAAACAGCTTATATTTTTATTTTTTATTAACACCTATTATAATCAGTCGATTTAATCCTTCGTAACCATATTAGGAGTCGTTTTAGTTATATTTTTTTTACCTCATCGATTTGCGCTAGTATATACATTTTACGCCTTGCAATTTCATTAAGAATAAATTATATTATTTGGTTTTGTTACAAATTTGATATACGCAGAACTTACAATAGATCAGATTGAGAGGATTACCGACTTTGTTTGGTGCTTTGGAGTAAACATTATTTACCTTAATTGGGTATACGTATTTATAAACGTTACAACAATGCTTTCATTGCTGATAATTATGAGAACGTCTTATGTCTCTTTCACTTATAATAATAGCCCCAAACCTTACTTTGCTATGTAACGTATGTAGTAGATAGCATGAGCAAAGTTCTCGTAAAATTGATATATTTAAAACATATGCGTGTGTCTTTTTATGATTAAAAAGGGAATATATGAATGCGAAAAAAATTGAGCATAGGTACTTGATGTATGATCGCTAATTGCCTTACCAGTTGAACTGAACGAGGTTTATAAAAGGAATTTGTATGAAAATAATCCATCTATTTCCAGACCACTTCCCGACGGCGAATCAAAACATTCGATGGATGTTCATTATGTAATACCTACATCAATGTTTATTTACCAATACGTATGTCATGTCGGTCGACGACCCCAGACTTCGATCGGTGAAATTCGGCATTGTCCGCACTTTAGAGAGGGATAGACTTATGCGGAAGTGGTGGAGAGTGAGTGCGTGTCCTCGGAGGGTAGAGACCTTGAGCAGGCAAAATCAAGGGTAAGGTAGTGCGCATGTGTGCACGAGGCCTGAAAGCGGTAGTGTGAGTAGTTCCGAAGCAGCAGCTGTAGTTGTACAATAATATTACATTATAATACGTAAGCTACGATATATTTATCTCGCGAAAACACGACCATTAACTTTGCACTCTTATTTGGAAACATTTTTGCTGGAACCATAAAGGCGACTAAGAATTTCGCGCCCTTTTCATAAATATTGTAGCTTTTGTTATAAACAGCTAATATACATTATTTTAAACATTAACCCACCTTAGCTATCACAACTGGAAATATGCATTGTCGTTTAGTTTCATTTACGGTTAGGTCTGTCGATTTACATAGAAAGAATACGTCTAAACCAAATGTCTGTGCTCTGTAGTAAACAATTGCGCAACGTAATTAGCCGGCCGTGCCGCCATAAAAATAAAAACGCATGTCAACAAGCAACAACTACGACCACGTGCTCACCCAAAATAGACGTGCACGCACACATGCACGCGTGGCGCACGCACACACGCGCACACCACGCGGTCGCGAGGCCCGCGGAAAAATCAATATTTTGAGCAAAACTACTTCCCTAAACGCCCATGTGTGCGTTAGCAACCATCCCGTCCAGCTGCCAAAAGTCTTATCGGTGCTCGGTGAGGTAAACCGAATCACACCTTATCTGTTACGGAACAAAGTGTGATTTCCCTTATTACACACAGGGGTAGTTAAATCGTAAGGGTACGGAGAGGTAGTGCCATCCCGCTCCGATCAATCGGATGGCCCGGTCGCGCGGCCGCATGGCGCCGGCCGACGACCCCGGCCCGGTCGTTACCCTGCGACAGTTGCACCCTGCAACCCCGTACCAACGGCTCACCCTTGTGCCTGCCAAATCTTGGACCCGCGCCGCACCGCGCCGCTGACATTGACTCGCCGCGAGGATCAACGACCTCCGCTAACGCTTCCGCTAGTTCCGGTATGACGTATCCGTATTAATATATCAGCTTGTTTTGTAAATTACTCTATTGATTTATGCACACTCATAGATCACTACAAATCATACTCGTTTTAAAATTTTACAGTTCTACTTGAAACTTACGTATTTTCTCGATTGGAATTAAAATTAAATGCCAGTCAATAATCTTCCATTCATAGACGAGTTCTTAAGAGTGTCAATTTCAATAATTGTACAGTTTTATTGCAATTTTAACAATGATACAGTATTTCTTGAGGTATACTCTAAATTAGAATCTGTTTGACCAATCGGTTCAGAGGCCAATAGTAAAAGATCATTTCTTTTCTTAAATGAAGTTTTTAAATTTACACAAAATACATTCAGTCACACGAATGAGTTTGAATGAATGGGTCTCCGTGTGGGCGAGAAAATTAAGCGAAACAAATTCAATCAAAGACAAGCACAAATCATTCCAATTTCAAAGTGAATTAGGCGCGAAAGCGTGCGCGTCGCTTCCGATGACGTGGAACGGTCGAACACTTTTAAACGTACCTCCCGGAATATGACAATGTGATTAAGTGCTCACGTTATTTCAATATTAACGGTGCTTAAAGCATAATGTAATGCTATATGAGAATACATGTTCTTTATGTGTGTAGTGTATGAATGCTAATTTCACTATTGTTATTTTCAAAGCCTTTTATTTACTAGGTACACATAAGCCGTTTGGTGACATGCCTTTGATACAATGTAAAAATTGTATTAACTACTATAAAGTAAACAAGAAAACGAATTGCCTAGATTTAAAACAATTTATTCAATTATTAATAGTATTCTTATACTAGAGTAGTACTTATTTATTTTCCTTTCCCTAAGAAATTAATTTATATCTCACGTATGTACTTTACAATGAATGAAATGAATGAAAATAATTTATATTTAAATACACGTTTCATACCAACATGGAAAGGTATCTGTCTTGGACAAACTATGTATTTAATAATTACCTTTCAAGAAAACGCTGTCTTGTGCAAATGATCGTGTCTTTATGCAAATGTAGAACTCTTCAGAAAAGTCGACATACAACATTTGAAATTATTGAAATACGTAAGAAGCTATACATGAGTAAATACTACTTGACAGGGAATCTTTGACATTTTCTTTAAATCCATAATGTAGTAACAAAGATAAAGATAAAGACAAGATAAGAAAATGTACATTCTAAATTATTTTAGTAAAGATTTTTTTCTTTGGATACTCGCTCTTATTATTTGTGCGTTTTAATCGGTTGAAATTTGTAAGATGATATTAGTACTGACGCAATTTAAAACTGTACGGTAAAGTCAGATTTCCGTGAAGCGAGTGTTTTCTTTCACCAAATGCGCAAAGCGGGCCACCGATCCGTTCTCGTCGGTGGTAATGAAAGATAAACTTTTACTTTTTATGCACCTGTTTGAAATATATTTGTCGCGACGTGCGCCTCTTCGTTAAAAGTCCCTTCGAGTTTAATTGGCTTTAAATTTCGTTCCATAAATCTTCTTGACACGATTAGGCCAAGTCGCATCTAAATTCGAGGTCTTAATTTTTTTTTTGCGGTAAATCACTTGTCGTTTAATGACTTTAAAAAGAGTTTTATGAATTTCGTTATAAAATTATAACTATTCAGACGATGAGCGTTACGCCATAATCAATTCTCAAATTAGTTCCTTATGTGTCAATGATAATTTGTGTCCCTTAGCATTCTAGTCTATCCTAGTCTCAAAGCCTGCTATGCAATGGTGTGATCCTTAGTAATTACAAATAAGTAACTTTAAATAATTACATTTCATTTCAAATTTTATAATTTTAAGGCCAATTTTAAAGGGAACTATGATATCCTCGAGTGCATACCTACCATACACGTTGTTGCAATCGGCGAAGAATTTATCAAAGCGGATATCATCCGTACCAGCGGATCTTCGGCTACTATGTAAGAGAGTTGTGGCAGTTGGCTTGCTACTAGAAAGTGTACAATGATGATGGTTCGGCGATAACCCAATACCTACTACTAAATATGTATAATTTGAATATTCGGTAAGACAGTCCATTGATTGATGGCGAGAATGATAACTTAAAGATATTACCAAATGATGACAGGATGACAGTAATCGGTAAAATTATAAGGACTCTTTTAAATATTACCGAGAGAATGGATAAAAATATTAACAGCGCGATGAAAAGCCGGTCACAAATATTATAAAACAAAAACGGAAACGTCCAATGTGTGTCCGTATCAACCGTTTTTCAAAAGCCGTTCAGTAAAGTGGTCGTCTATTTCTAGAGATCGAGAAGTGTATCTGTAATCTAGGAGATAAATGTTCAACACAACACAGAGCGCCACATAAATAAACGCATCACGAGATGCGCCGCGCTAGATTCAGCAACAGCTGTAGATTCAGGCGGCCTAAGCGGTCGGGGTCAATGCCCACTCGTATTTTCAACATGTGCCGACGTTTTCCGCGTTCCACGGAAAGCTCTCGCTTGTCATCCCTTCGGAAACCTTCGTTAATTTTCGGCTTTCTTCGGCCCTGAGCGTTCAGCGTTTTGAGACGCCGAATAATGGAATAAAGATTTTTTTACTCTAGAATGCATCCACCGCTGTTGTTTCAAAGCGAAATAGCAAGATTTTTTTAAATGCAAATGGAAGTTGAGTGCTGTTTTCATGATAAACATTCATGTCCAATTCAAGTTTAGGGCGAAAATACTATGAAAATGAGATCGTCTGACGGCTTCGCTCAACCTTGACTCCAATAAGACTTGAATAAATTATCCGCAAAAGTTACAGAGATCGTAATCACGGCGAGCGAAGACTGGTACGAACGAAATATGTCAATTGCAGTTCACTATAGCTCGGAGGTGTTTCGTTGGCCTTCAAGCTGAGACCTTGCTGAAGTAAAATGAAATCACGGCACGAATGATGTCATAGTATACGAGTACAATGTCACGGCCAGTGGCAAGTTTGATGTACTCAAATCCAAATGAATGCATTTTTGTTTCCCACCAGTGGGCACGGATATTTTCCTGCATCAAGACAAGAAAGCTTATCGCATCTACCTCTCTCTAATAAATTGGCATTAAATAAATATTATGCGGCTCTAAAGGCTTCCTCCGAAAAGGTACAGACCCTCTCACATAACGATAATTTCTGTGACTAATCCAATTTTTCTGGAAGTTTGGTAATAGTATCGTAATGGTCACTCGGGCAAATTTCAACTGCACTCCGGATAACCAACTACTCATTAATATATATAAAACTTATTAAGTATTTCCATATCATATTACCTTTATAATATTAGATACCGTATCATAGAGAATACCAGACAGACAAAATAAAAATTTAATGATATTTTCAATTGTCTAATATATTATTTGTAAGTATAAATGCATACGGTTAATATTTTACAAATTGTTTCCCAGGCTTACTCATATGAGTGGTTTTACGAATAAATTTATGTTACTTTTAAAAGAAGTACAAGCGTCGAAATAGAATATACAACACAATCTAGTTTAATGTTGATTGCGGCTTACCGAACTTTTGTGTTGTGAATTCATATAAAAGAAGTTATTATACTTTCTTGTTGTTTTTTATTTGGTAAACGAAGACTCCTCTTTAAAACAGAACACAAAATTCGAAATGATGCAACTCCATCATAAAAATCTGTGCCATAATAACAATATCCCTACATTGGATGCGTAGTACGTAGATCAGTTGATACGTTGTAAGAACTCTATAAAATATGCAGTAAAGTAATCTACCTGGAAAAGGGGTCTGAAAATGTTGCTATAGCGAGCACGGAAAGTACCGCAATAGGATACTAAAAAGCGATACAAACTAACTAGGTTAATAAAATATTCATGTACTTTAGAAAAAAATCGTTAACTTTAAACGCATAGCTTTATTAACATGGACACACATACAATTTAGGCAAACGGTGCAGCTTTCGGTTCCGAGGACAAAGTTTGGGCGTGACAAGTGGCGAACTATGTCGCCGCCTGGCGTTGCCCGGGACAAGTTGGAACGGAACGTTTGTTAATTAGCCGGCAACGGTACAAACCAAACCAAATAATACGGACGGCTACGATCCGAAGCGCTTTGTACAATAGCCAACTGGAATGAGATGCGTCGTACTCGTAACAGTTTATTAGTTATTTAGCGGTTTATTAGTTACTTATCCTAACTAACGCGTATATTGATTGATTTTCTCTTTAAAATGCTCTAAAATGTAATAATGTTAAGAAGGGCAGCTTTTTTATAATATCTAATGAAATTTAAACGTGAACAGTGAAACTAACAGTAATAGACTACATTGAAGTCTTTTGAAATTCATATTATTTTAAGTTGAAACTTTTATGTACTGCATATGCTGTTGACCGAAACAACAAAGGTTTTCCAGTAGTAAGTGATTTAATTCGTTATTTGTTATTGTTATTAATGTCGTTTATATAAAAGCCAACCCAAACCTATCCTATTAATTTGTGTCAATAAGTACTTAGTTTGAAACAAAATGTTTCTAGAACATCTGCCTGCCTGCCGTCGATATTTACTTATAATTCATGACATTTCAGTATACGAGCTTTAACTTTATCCATCTACATAAACATATGATGATTTATTTTAAACGTGCTAAAATCATATTGTAATTCCTGTAACATTTCTACATTATTGTACCCCACATATATGAATTGGCATAAATACATACATTGTATACAACGTTGTAAATAGAAAGAACTTTCTGGTGGACGTATATTCGACTCGTGATGTCGTGATCCTCCTTTAAAGCCGGTTCAGACTACGACACTATACACCGTACACTCAGTGTACACATCGAATGTCTCTGTGTGAACACGAGTGTCTG
>DWQT01003840.1:0-11954 GCA_018244895.1 Myscelus amystis hages | reverse complement strand
GGGTGGGAATCGAACCCACGACCTCCGGTTTCACAGTCAGGGTCTCTAACCGCTCGACCACGAGGCCAGTCAAATATAATGTATATAATATGACTTAACTGCCTTATTCACACAGACTTTTGTATTGTTTTTTCCTTTTTTTTGTAATCGTATGTAAAAAATATTTATAATTAGGGTAGTACAGAAATCTCATTAATATGTTATTATATAATTACCAATTTCCATAATTAAGAATAATTTGAATTTGAATTTGGAATTGAATATGGATTGCACTATTTCTCTTTTATTTGCTCACGAAAAAATGTCAGTTGCACTTGTCACGGCGTTTTACGATTTATTCCGGTGTTTCGATCCGATTTCCGCCTCACGTCCGTTCACCGCGAAACCGTTCGGAGGCACCACTCAATTGTCTCGCTTCCAATTGGACTGGAAAACTTATTTTGTTTTATTCATTCAACGCTGCATTTGTTATCGAAAAAAGTGAAATTGCCCCTTCCTTTAACCAAATGCTTTTGTACTTAGGATGTATATAAAATTCCGGCTAAAATTATGCACCTTTGCCGAATTAAATAAATTTATTTTGATGTAAATATGTTAACGCAGTCTTGTAAGGATTGTCACGGTCTGAACAGCTTTGGAATGATTGGAAGGATGAAGTAAAAAAAATATTAGTCTAACACTTTTTTTAAATAAAAACCGGCAATTCAGCTGCACCGTATAAGAAAATTAATAACGTTACATTCTACAATCGCTATTTATGTCCCGTCACTATTAAGTAATTAGGGTCGATGACCTTTTTCTAGTATATCTACATTTCTCAATCCAACTATAAGGCGACTAAAAGGAATGCTAAAAGAGATAGTACTAGTCTATTTTCCAGGGAATGCTTCGACTAATAATAAAATTGTTGGAATTAACAGACGATAGAGAAAACTGTAAATTGGAAATTGGACTTTTTGTTGTGAATTTTATAAAATGATTCGATTCTTTGGACGGGGAATTTTCGATTTATCGTCTGTTGTTCGAATCTAAAGGAACAATGTGTTTTATTTACGGATTATTAAAATTCCTCTCATATTGAAATGTTTCCTATTTACTATACTGATAAAAATCGAGGCAATCGTAAGCCACATACATGATACAATTAATTCTACGTTCCACACTTTTTGCTACATTAATTACATATAACTGGTTGCAAATTGTTTGACGTCTTTCCGCTGTTTTCTCTCACGGCCCGTGGAGACTCTTCTCCTGTATCTTTAAAGCCTTCAACCAGGTTTAACGGTTCTTTTCTACGATAACAAGCGGGAGCGAGAGCAACGTGCCTTCAGAAAACAACACCGCTTTCGTTCAGATACAATTTTGACACTAGTTACAGATTAGTGGCACCTTAGTGAAGTATTTACAATGCTTATGTATGTTTATCAGCTGTCCGGTTTCCATAACATAGGCATTTAACTGCCCAATTTGTAATGGATGGGTGGAATTTTTCCAATTATTATCAATTCCAACTTAGTCATTTTCCCGTTTGTAAGGTTGGGTGCTAAGAATACGGTGTTATGATAATAAAAATAAAACATTTTATTTAGTACATTAACTTTTAATCGACATACGGGAAAGATACATCGCTGCTTATGCCACAAGCGTTAGTTCCTCTCTCCAAGTAATAGAAGCCTTTATCGCCCCATTCCGCGCCCCACGAGTTCTTTATGATCCAATATGGCACGATTTCCCTGCCGTCTTTTGAAACTGGAAAAAAAATCACCGACTTAAGGAAGTGGAGAGGCTGATAGCCGTTAGAACAACCTGTTACTGTGTGTGATTTAACAGTTAGGCAGAGTTCGGGGACTATATAGTGACGTCATACTTTTTGGCGACGTGTGTGAAACTTTGTCGTGTGTTAATTAATGTACACTCGAATTCTTGCAGGTGTTCAAGGCTGGGATGTTTTTTTACGCTTTCAGTGATCCACTGCTGGACCGGGTATCCTCTCATAGTGCGAGGGATTTAGGCCATAGTCCACAATCTCTCTGGTCTAAGGTCAAAGGTCTCTTCACAATGATTTCCTTCACCGTTATAGCAAATGATATTGAAATTAAAGGCTGGGAAGTTTTGCCACTCAAACCACCTCGTAACAGATGCGGTAGTATTTTGCAACGCTGCAGATGCCTCACTTGAGGCTGAAAACCTTCATACTATTGTGGGTGTACTACAATACAATACACTGACACTCAATTGGACACATACGAGACAAAATGTAATATTATACAGGTATAAAAATAATGCATAGACAATAATCTCGTTGTTGAAATACCGGTCCTTTCCAGGCAAGGCGAATTAATTTCCTTACATTTCTTATACTCATGTGTACTCACCATGGACATTATAGCCAACGATGAGGATCGCGTGGTTGAGCTCGTCCGGGGGACACTTCTCTTTTGAGGGCTGATCGATTCCATGGGTATAATCGACCATAGACGCAGAATTGATTGCTGGAACCAACATATCTATGAAACCCCACTAAAAATGACAAGTAAAAGCATTTTGTGTGATTCATTGAAATAGATTAATAGTTTAACGAGTCTGTATATGAATTACTGAGTTTGTTTACATATCTGATATATAAAAATCTCGTAGCACATTTTTTGTGTTCCAACCCCTCCTAAATGTCTGGACCGATTCTACTGAATTTTTGTGTATATTTGGGAGTGTCTTAGAATCCGTCGTATGCTATTTTTTATACTCTTTAAGTGATAAGTATGGGCCTATCCAGAATTTTTATTTCAATTACTGCGTAATTTTTTTTCGTATTTTTCTCTAGATGTGGCATCGAAAATATTTATAAACCCAAATTTATTTATAAATTTATAAACCCAAATTTATTTATAAATTTATAAACCCAAATTTATAAACGACACAAACACACTCAAGGACGCTTTCAATACATTTCTAATATTGAATTAAGAACCGAAAATACATATAAAGGATTTTTTTGCAGAACAAGGTTTTCCGAGTCAGCTAGTATATTGAAGAGTATCCTCACCTGCTGATAAAGGACCATACTGATAGACATATCTGGCCATTTCCTCTTCATCTGGCAACACTCGTCTGAACCCTACCACTGGTAAGGGTTGTGCGTTACCAGACCATCTACAATCCATTTTCTTCCCGGAATACGAGAAATAGTCCTCTTCAAGGAGTACCCCTCCTAAACCAGTTACAATGTCCCTGTGAAAAGTTTTAGTGGTCTTTGAAATTGACAATTCTAAATTTGCTAGTTTGCGAAATCATTTGATTGGGAATATCAATGAGTTTCATATTTTGAAAGCTATTTTCTTTCAACAGTTTTAGTGGTCCACTGCTAGACCGGATCTCTTCTCATAGCGACAGGGATTTAGGCCATAGTCCACCACGCTAGCCAAGTGTGAGATTGGTAGACTTCACACACCTCAAAAAATCTCTAAGGTGTGTAAGTTTCCTCACGATATTTTCTTTCACCATTGCAGCAAGTGATATTTAAATTTTAGTTATGCACGTAACAAGGCAGTGGAGCGTACCAGGATCGAACTTCGGTGTGAGAAGCTGCTTTCAAACCACTAAGGCTATCACTGGTTAGGCTGAAAGCTATTATGTAGTAATTTTGTAAGCAAACGTACTGGTTAGTCGCCTGTCTGCTATGCCTTTTGAATGTAATAAAATAACAATACATGATCTTACGCGAAAGTTTTGATAATAGATCCAGTGCCGCACCCTGCGTTTTGTTTGTCGCAGTCTATGAGGAATTGCTCTGATAAAGAATATTCTTTTTTCTTATATATTTTCACGTGGCTTTCGATGCTTGCTGTAACAGATAACAAAATTCTGTTACATTGAATTATTGCACAGATAATGAAACGAGTTTACCTTTTTGGAAACGGTAGAAATATAAACAAGTACGTTTATAAAATTAATTTAGAATTAATTAACTAATGAAAGCTTATTGTAAAATTATAAAAGTAACGAAAATCGAAAAGGAAGAAAGGAACGGAAACGATAAATATTGTGAATTAATAAGAAGTGAGTGAAATATGGCATATAAATACTTACTGAATGAATAAAGAAATATTTCACAAATATGTACATATGTATATGTGATGTGTGGGAATTTAAAACACAACGTTTAGGACAACAATTGGGTTTATTATCCACTGAATCAACGGGCTAGTAAATAATTCATAAATTGTATTTGCATAATTACTAATTAACATGTTAATATAATAGAATTATCCGCCGCGAAAGTTAACAAATTAGGTGAATAATGGATCAGAAAAGTGTTAATTACTGCAAACCGGATACAGGATTCCTTAAAAAAGGGTTTTTAAGAGTAAAATCTAACTGTCCTCTAAGAAGGACGTTGATACTGTCCCCATTATGTTTTTGTTTAAATTGGAAAAAAGAACTCAGGAAGAGTAGTGAGATAATGAATGTTGCAACGGCGAATGAATATTGAAAAATTGAATGAGCCATTCTGTTGGAACAAAGGCTCTTTCAAGTCCGATACAATGGTGTTTTACTTCGGCTTTAAGGCACTTGTTCTATTATTAAATAACTAGTCAATTGTGGTTAAAGTCCTTTGTGTAGGACGCAATTGACAGCTTTGACAGTTCATCGCCGCGTTATTTTTGCATCACGAAAACCAAGACTGTGGTCGAATATAAACGGAACAAAGATAAATACTCGTACATATTTTAAAATTCTTAACATTAACACAAAATTTTCGCTACTCCTAGAGTGCGAATATTCGCGCATTTATACTTGATTTATTTTGAAAATGGAAGTAGGGGGGAGGAGGTGGGATCTGTAAAGGATTGAAACAGCTTCGGTAGTCTTCTTAGATCCTTTTTCAGAAGATTCTGCGGGTTTAAAGTAACGCACTGATCTGTCACTAATGCTTTGCCTTGTGTTGGCATGATTAGATGTTATTCTTTATTTCTTCCATTTAATACCGCCTATCGTTACCTACGTTAGTGTGCGACAACTAACAGTTGATATGCAATTAAACTGATGAAAATCTTTTTGTGGCTCGTATGAATATGAAGTTCATTCAGCCAAGCCAAAAGGTAGGTCTCCGTCAAAATATTCTCCCTTGGAATTCTTTTCGAGCGCACAAAAGATTTACGAGTATTTGTAGTAAAATACCTTTCAATAATGTTGTTATGCATGGTTTATATTTGTATATCATTTTACGGAGATTCACGCGTCCTATAATAATGTATACTTTACCAACAGCACTAAAAGCCCAGCAGGCGTTGCAGGTCAGTTGGTTCTTGACAGGAGACACCATGTTACGGTCACGCCAGTCCCAGAAGCCTGGCGGAGAACCGTTATTGACGGGCATCGGTTGCCACAGCTTGTTCTGGATTGAAGACAGGATACTGGAAACAAAGAACATTCGTAAAGATTACAACAATTCTTCCAGCTCTCCTGTTTTTGGATGGCATCAAATCACGCACTTGCCAGAGCATCTGTCGTATAGAAATAACGCAATAAACAAACAGACACTGCGTGCCATCTCGCGGAACAATTGGGAAATAATTTCCGCGAACGAATTTCGCATTTAACGGGGCAACTTTATACTCTTTCGCTGGCGTTCGAGCGATGTTGTCGTTTACGACCTTTTTATAGCACTTTTATTTTAAATTCCTCCGTCGAGTTTGACATAGCTGATGGTAAGCGGATTACACAGCCTGTGCGATATTTCTAGTCGTCAAAAATATGTCAATTTGCAGTTTAATATAACTGTCTTTTATATATACAAATTACGTGTACATTATGTAATAATCTTTACATAGTATAATATAAAACAAAGTCGCTTTCGCTTCCTGTTCCTATGTATGCGTACATCTTTAAAACTACGCAACGGATTTTGATGCGGTTTTTTTAATAGACAGAGTGGTTCAAGAGGAAGCTTATACCCGCGGATTCGCGCGCGTTTTATTCGGAGTAAAACAATTACCCTTTCCATATTCCGTGAAAATTTCCTGCCATCTTTGGAGTACCTGAATTCATATACTACATTTTACTTATTGCCAATAAGAAATTTTGAATTGCAACGCGTGCGAAGCCGCGGACAAAAGCTAGCTATACATGTAAACCTTCCTCTTAAAGCACTCTATGTATTAAAAAAACCGCATCAAAATCCGTTGCGTTCTTTTAAAGATCTACGCACACATAAGGACAGGAAGCGAAAGCGACTTCGTTATATACTATGTATAAAGATTACTCATTTTCTGATTGTCAATTGTTTTGATATGCCCTCTCTATTTCAGACGGATGCATCGAATACACAATGGTGGAAATAAGCAAGCATTTATTTGAACAGACGTGTGCGAATCAGCCGTGCTACCACCTTTTGCACCCGTGGCAAAAAAGTTGCTGGACATCATCGGTCCTCACATACGCGAATTCACTCGCCGGCAGTGCAAAGTTCTATTTCATAGTGCATTTGGTAAGTTTATATGCTTCTGGAAATTTTGTAATCAATATAAATTGTATACAAAACAGTTTGTTAACTCGTCATACGCAGCGCCCGTAACTCCATCTATAGCGCCTATTTGTGACTAGAGATTTACAGTTTGACAACTGAATATTGTTTATACGTTTACAGCTTTTATACTCGTGGAAAGAGTTGTTTTGTTACGAATATGCTTAAAATATTTGTGTACATTCCTCAATCTTAGACTCTCTTATAAACTTACTTTAAAATCTAACAGAAAAAGTCCGACAAAGATAGCTCGCAAAAAATCTGTAAAACAATTCGGATACAAAAAAAAAACTGATAAAAAAAGTAATTTACAGAGACAAATATTTGCTCAATAGGAAACTATAAGTATTTTTTTACAAGTTGTTCTAAGTCCGAATCCACAAAAAGACTACCTACCCTCATTCTAGTGTAAATCTTTTTAGTTTCACTCAATATTCACGTGAGCAGGTGTTAATGCTGGATTAATCCAAATTACTTTAGCAATCGGAAGGCCACAGACCGTCCTGAAGATAAAACTACTGTTAATTTATCAAAGAAACTTGGTTTTAGATGGGGTTTTAAAAGCTTAGTACAAAAATTCACTCTTGCTCACTACCAAATTAAAAAATTTGGTTAGTAGTCATTTTTGTGGGTAAATTAATGATAATAATAATTTATTCCGTGAGATATTTAACTCATTTAGTTGACCTAATTGCTATGGACCTAATTGTTAAGGAATTGGAATACATGGACCTAATTGGGATACATAGTGCTCAATGAATGCTCTCTTCTCAAGGATATGTAATTAATATTTTGGCTTCATATCGCTTGAATACGCTAATTACATTTTAATAGATCAAAGCAGTAAATTGTGTTATTGTTTGGGTTTAAGCCTGGCACCTCGCGGTTCAAAGTTCAGTTACAAACAATTAAATCACTTCCGTGCAAGGAGGCTCCGACATGATCTGCTGTAACCGGTTTTACCTCTAACAGTAAAATTAAACGTCAAAATATTTCCAATTCTTCTCTTAAAATATTCTCATGTTAAAATACATAGTAGAGAAACGTAAAACAACGTGATAGGTACGATATTAGTTGTTTTGAAAATTATCTTGCGCCGTCATAAAACTTAGGAGCGCTTACCGTAACCTTGTTACTGACTGAACGAGCTTAGAGAGTAACAAAATGATTTATGGCACAGAAAATATTTCTAAGGAAAGTATTTTTATGAGCCTGTTAATATAATGTATAATGTACCTACTGTTTTTACAACATTAAACACTGATAGGTTAACGTATGCAATCTGTTTCGCATTTAATCTCTTACGTCTATGAAAGTTTGTTTATCGATAGATCTATTTGTTATACGAATTTCTCTACAATTTCTGCATTTTCCGATTTATCTAATACTGGTTATGAATTAATAATGGATTCATATCAACTGAATTGAATCGATGTTTTGATGGAACATGACATTGAACCTGGCAGTTTTAGCTAAGCGCATATACAAATATTTGTAAAGGATTTCATCTGTATCACAGATTCAAAACTTAGGACGTGGAAAGAAGATTTTGAGGAAGGAGGAATTGATGAAGGCTGGCGAAAATTACATACGATCAACGATATTTGGTGCTATCGTGAGCGGCAGTAGTGTTTCCCTTGGTTGTTTTTTTAGGTAAGGTACGTTTGATTACAAGTAATATCTTACATTTTATATAGGAAAACATTTTCGAAACATACATAGATGAGTGCTTATCGCAAGGAATTTGAACGCATTATATCTTTGAGTGCATCTGGGTATTTTATCATTCCAATAAGAGTGCAGTTATTTCGAAAAAAAAAACAGCTATGATTCTACAATTGCTCAGCATGATATTGAATAGCTTTTGTGCAATAACTTATATCATTTATGCCTTAAGCCATCACCAAGCGCTCCTAAGACTATTCTTCGATATATAAAACAACAAAACAAATAATACAGAAACGATATCCGTTCGAAGATCAAAACAGAGTTCTGACTAAAGAACGCTCGACTCCAAAGTCTACGCGTTTCACTTGTCCTACATAGACAGGTTGAACGAAGTGCTTTAAATGATTACACAAAGATTGTTTCCAATTGTCATCGATTTCAAGTTCCAATGATTGCTTGTTATGCTTTTCTCTTGTTAGGTAAATGTCATTTGAAGTAGCGCAAAGTAGTTCAACTAAGTGCTTTATCTGAACAGCATAACTAGATATTCATCATTTGTGGACTGTGAAGTGTTCACGACACTACTATTAAGCATCAATAGATAAAGGAATTAAATTTACATAAAAATAAAACAAGATATAACTTATCTACATAGATATAATATCTCGGGACAGCATAGAAGGTTTTCTGATTCCCAAATTACACGAGGCCTATGTAGGGTAACATCACATAGATATTTATCTTGTACATTAAAATGCCAGTTTATGAACCAATGAAACAAAAAAAAAATTGCAGTTGCAATACATTGAAACCATTCGATTTTCCTAAAACTATACCAGACTTTTTGAGGTCAACAAAGTGATATTCGCAATTCGCTTGGTAAAACGCGTACCTTACCTCACGTATCAGTAGTTTGAAACTGTGTAGGGGATTCTCGTCGGGAACTAGATATCATTAATTGAGATCGTGTTCGCCGGCGATAACTAAAATTCGGTGTTTACGATGAAACTTGTACATTTAGTTTTATTCCATTAATATCGGATACTTGCGGGGAAGTTAGCAGAGATTGGTTTTCGTTTGTTACTTAAAATAGAAATAACACAGGAGTCTGTCCAGTCTGTTCATTGTTATCTATATCTCGGCAAATATAACCTGGGATTCTTCAAAGCAAGGATGATCAAACTTTTCCCAGGCAAACGTGAAGTGTTTTAAAACATTTCAAGATTTCTCATGAAAATCGCCTCCAAACGCCAGTCAGTCTCAATGATAAACATTCAACACCTCATAACATTGACGAACTAACTTCTGTCGGTTACAATAAAGTTGTTATTTCCGAGATCTTAGTTCCAATATCAGATGTTTCAGTATATCTGCTCATAGATGGCAATGCAAGTATTGTTGTGTACGATCAGAATTATTTTTATAGCTTAATCCTAGAAAACAGGCAGACGGGCCACCTGGTAAGTGGTCACCGTCGCCTATGGACATGCGCAACACCAAAATAAAAGTGTGAAGCACTCACTTTTAAGCGGATCTTCGAGAAGCTTCTGCCATGTTAAGCCCTTTAGGTCTATATTTTGTCAGAAATATGTTTCATCCTAAGGCTACTATGAAATTAACTAATCACAGACGTGTACTATGTACAAGAAACTTTGAGATTCGAGAATTTGTTATAAGGTAGGTGAACTTTTGACGAATTTGGAACATTTCGTGTTCTACCATAGGTCTATCGCGTCTTTCCAATGAAAACAAAAGAGTAATAAACCCAAAGAATCAACCCTAAGTAACTGTTATAACTTCTCTCGACATCGATTCTACTTACAATTCTAGAATTGTTGCAGTTTCTTTGCACTGCACTTTAGTCCGCAATTTGCTTAAGTTAAAACTCTCCGCACAAAAATACCGAATCAGGAGTACATATTCTTCAAATCCAGAAATGTATGTTGTTATGGGTGTTATTTTCTTTTTTCTATGGGTTCTCAAGTCCTTTAAGGTTCTTTATTCAAGGTTGGACTTTTCTGTCGTTTGCAGGTGGCTTTTAGGAAACAAATTCAGATATTATTCGTACGTGTTTCTCCCAAGCACGTTGAATGGAATCTTCATACTTCTAGAACCACCGTCCAGACGAGGACTTATCGTCAATTTATTTTGCAATCTGGTTCGTATTTATACTACATTTTTCCAATAAATTAAATTTCAAGTAATAAACGTTTCTTAATGGTTTAAGATTTAAATATGATTAGCTATAACGGTGACGGACAACGCCCTAAGGGAACCTGTTCCAAGGGTATGTTATGAAATACCTATACATATACCTAAGGTTTCCGAGGCCGTGAATGGTCAGAAACCTTCGCACTATGAAAGGAGACCCGGTTGAACAGTGGAAATTATAAGAATCGGAAAAGAGATACTCAGTTGCTAAATCGCGGTATGCTACATAAATACTGCGATTACAACACGAAAATTGCTTATCAAGGTTACAATTATATTTTTTTAGAGCAACGTAATGAATGCCGTTTTTAAGCATACAAATGATACAAAAATGTGTTCAGTGGTTCAAGATTAAAGATTAATTGAATAAGTAATTGTACGTAAATAATACGGTGTTAAAATTACTAATTCAATGCCATTGTTCTGTATGGCCGAGATGGTTCGACGATTTTATTTTAGTAAAAATGCAATGTACGTATTTTATCACACGCAGGCACAGAAGAGACGAATGCTTATTACAAAAATGTACATGAATTAAAATAATAAATAAATAAACATTTATATTCAGGTAATTGAGTACTGGATTCGAGCATTCGAAACATCTGGTTATCTATCAGTGACCACGGCAAAGCAAACTTTAATGTTCATGTTCGGGAGCGCTATGCTCTTCTACGGTATGCGGTTAGAGGGAGACAAAGAGAAGAGAACACCGCTACTCTGGTAAGTATAACAATGAGGGAATAATGTACAAATTCACAAACAGCCTAGCAGCGAGAAAAAAATACATAAATACAGTATTTTTTTTTTATAACGCGTCAAAGTTTTTTTTTAATTACGCTTATTACTTAAAAGTAGATTTAAAAATCTAAGCAATTATTTAGTAACTTGCTGGCCCGATTGATGAAAAAAACATGCGTTCGAAATTTAAAATATTCACGTTCCAAACATAAAAATGCTGTCTCTAATATGATGCGGTTTCAACCAGAACAAACATTGTATTTGAGAATGTAATTCAGTTTAAACGGATTAAATTGTGAGTTTGCATTGCGATTATATAATAATTAAAGGCAAAGATAGACTAACCTTTCCCCAAACCTATTTTATCTATGGTTGAATCCATTAATATGTCTCTGTCCGCAGGCAGTGGAAGCCTATGAGATACTCGTACTAACCCGCGCTTCTCTACTATTTTTATTGTCATTATGTAATTAAATTTGAATAAAATAATATGGAATATTATGAGCCCCGATTGGATCCAATGAACTTGTCGATGGTACTATGGTAGCATTTAATATTTACATTTATCTCTGTTTTTTTATATTCTACAGGCTGTTCACACCAGAGAAAGTAAGACGAAAGACAGACGAATGTCAGAACGTCTGTCCTCACGATGGGTCCTGTAAGAAATATGTTATGAAGGTAACAATTGTTCAGAATTCTCCATAATGTTCTTAGCTTAGTGTTCTCCATAATATTCTCGAAAATTTGTGATGTGTGCCACCTGCTTGCATTGGTCTAGAAGGTAATATAGCCACAAGCTTTAAGAGGAGAC
>DWQT01003839.1:0-11955 GCA_018244895.1 Myscelus amystis hages | reverse complement strand
ACAGGCAATAAATGACCTAATTTGGAATCAGACAGCCGTGTGTGGAATTGTCCTAAGATATTATTATTATTATTATTGGTAGTCCAGTCGCCGTTGTTGTATAAGGTTGATGAACAAATTGCGTCCACCTAACCAATGTCAACTAATAATCTAATAATAAATATTTTCATATTAGACCCTAAAACTGACCAGTCGAAAGTACAGTTACGTAGAAAAGTACATAACGAAGGCATCGGCTTGTAGCCGCCGGGACCGCCGGACGTGGTAGGACAAAAACGTTGATAGAAATATAATGACTCCATTATGGTGTCCCATAAAAACTTTAACTTTTTTATACAGTACGTCGTAGGAAAATCATTAACACTGGTATGCCTAAATTAATATTACATCAATGTAGTTGCAATGCAGTGAAGTACCTATTATTCGCCTGTTGAATTTACAAAGCAGGTTTTTATTAATATTTTATTGGTACCTATTGCTATAACGACCAAACATTAAATAATCATGAAACTAAAATGTCAGGGCGGTGTTAATTTTCTGCGAGCAAAGTGCATTAATTAAAAATAGCATTTCAAGGCGAAGCCATTTTTGAAAGTTACGCGGATATCTTAAAGATCGAGACAAAATAGTTTGTATTTTAATATATACTGATAGTCATTGGAACGAAGTTCCTTATCGCGCGTTGCAAAGGAGGCTAGACGGAAAAAAATCAGACGAATAGTTAATTAATCGAAAGGAACTTCGTTCCATCCGGATGTCCCTTGACACCTCTCTTGTGTTTTTTTTATTTTAATTGGATGTTGGTGTGTCAGTCAATTTTAATAGATTCAGTTAGATTTAAAAATAAAGATGAAATAGTTAAAACATACCTGTCCTTTAGAGATGATGAAGAACGTGTCGCCACGGGCGCCTTGTCGGATTATGTAATCGCCGTTCTGGTAATGTGTCTCTTCTAGTACGTCGGATATCTTGATAAGCGTGTCTTCGGGCAGGTCCTTGAATATTGGCACACTGTAAAAAAAGAACAAGTCTCTTTATTCGCTCTAACCGGGTCAATGTAGGCGAAGTTATCGTTCTTATTGCCATTATATTTAGTAATCGGACTGATCTTAAAAAATCTAAATCTATTTGCACCAGATTGCCTTAACAGTAATTGTTTCTCAGACAATACCTTAAAAATAGTTAGGTATAAAATGATTTATAGTCATAAAAGTATTTTGAAATAGTTATAGGATGTAGCGACGTGAATCGTATCCCTGCTGTTATACTCGTAAATTCATGACTCATGTTAAAATATGAAGCAAATAGCACTGACAAAGTTCGAAATTAGAATCCATTCTGTCTTTTCTATTCGCACTTAATTCCCAACTCTTTATTTTTCTTATTATTAGACCAAACCATATTTTATCATATGCAGTATACATTTTACATATTCAAATGAACATATATTTACTTTAGATATCAAAGTCAACGCCGTAACACAAATTTACTTTAGACTTTAAAGTCACCAGTTTAGTACCCGATTTTCTATATTATTTATTTTTTTTATTTAGCACACCCGACTTTAACATCGCATTTAGTTTAACTACTCGATTCCTTCGAATGCATCCTATTAATATTATGAATGCGAAAGTTATGAGAATGGATTTTTGTTACTCTTCCACGCAATTACTACCGAACCGATTACGATGAAATTTGGTATGTGGGTAACTGAAGACCCAGAAAAACACATAGGCTACTTTTTATCCCGGAGTTTCCGAGGCCCCGGGATTTACACGAGAATAACGAGAATTTATCTTGGCGACACGAAGTTCGCCGGGCCAACTTGTTATAAATATATGGAGCGGAAAGATGACGAAGGTTACACCGAGAATTCATTGTAATTGTAAACATGAAAAAAGTGAACATCTGTGAATAAATTAGACCCGGGTATCGGTGGTGTGAGGTAAACAGAGTTCGAATAGCTAAGATTGTGTAAGCGGGCACAAACTAGTTCACTGTGGCCGAACTGCGCGTCCCTTAGATATCGATAACGCGGCCCCGATCACATTATGCAGTGAATGTTCTTAAAACAAACTGACCTTCAGACATCAGCCGCCTATATTTAAGTCGGTAACACGCTATTAATTTTAAGTGAACGTCGATTTTATTATTATAGGCGAACCATTTTAATCTCATTGCGGTCCTGGACAACTTTCAAAGCTCTGTGGCTTATGTATGCGTTAACAATGTTTACACGTGCTGATATGGGCAAGGTGAGGTGAGGTTTCAAATATTGTCTTAAGTGTATTAAAAAATATCCTGTCAACCCAATGAAGTTGTTACAGACCAACAGAACAAAAAGCTTGCAGCATGGATGGTGGCTTAATGGATGGTCCTGTGGATAGATTAGGGCTGAATGAATGGATGGATGGATTTACGTATTTGATGTTAAGTAATTAAGTTTTCAGGTAAATCAAGAATATTGTTATTATTCTCAATGTAAACTCGACACAAAAATTATGTTTGGTACTTTTCAACGAACAAAGTAACGTGTCATAATTGGTACATGCAACTCCTAACAATACGGCCCATGTCAGTACATATAACGATTTTATCGTTCTCAATCAACCCTTTGGTCACACACAATTGTACCAATTGAGACAGCGGTGGAACAGCTGCCCACGTATGATGGTGCGCTTTATAGCTACGTTTGTGTATTGTGTCTTGTGTACGGCCAGTGCCCTTGTTTAATAATAAATATAAATGCGTTGGATACTTCAGTTCTGTTGTTATTTACAACCCATTTAAGCTGTCTTTATTTTAGGAAAAGTGTAGTTAATGTGGACAACTCACAATCAACAGCCAGACTAGTAACATGACTGTTCGAAAGATGTTCGACTGTATCTATGAATGCGATACCGGTTCTGGTTTTTTATTATTAAAAAACAGAACTGAAGAAATTATTTAACATTATACAATTTGTGACTTGCGATATACGTGTTTAATATGTAAATCATTTTTGTTATAGCATTACTAACTAGATTTGAGATTTTTTTGTTACTCAACGGGGTCAATGACCGTGTAAAAATAAAAATACAAATACGCATACATCTTACCACTTTTACATGTGACGTTGTAATGACAGGATTGTGGTTGACGGGAAGTGCACTTGAACGGTTATGAGACAAGCCCGTTTGTTGGGTAATGGTAATGGGTTCCTTGCAATTCTCTTCCCCGTTTCACGTGTTCATACCGTGACTCAAAAAAGCTTAATCACATTTGACTTATTAAGAACCACTCTGTCTCCGGATATGTTCTACAATATTATTTAATTGCACATAATACAGCAACCGTACACGTTACTGCAGCTTTGCTTATGCAATACTCACAACGGACAACCGACATGTATGTACGGATGTATCCAATTTAGAATTCTAATCACAGAGCTTTAATAAGAAAGCTTTAGGTAAAGAATAGAGCATTAAATATTCCATCGTTTCAACGTTTTTAAAGCCTAAACAATTTGGCGTTTAATTACATGCCAACTGTGCTTTTTACAGAAATATAAAACTGAATCAGAGCATAACATTGATCTTTGTATATCAAGGTATACAGAAATTTTAATTATCACTGGTTTTGTGTGCCATTTTCACAGGCAAAGTGTAGAATGTGTGGATAGCTTATTATTTACAGCGAATGTACTAAATTCATATATTATTACGTCATTCTATGTCCGCAATCGAATGCCCTGTAACTACATTTTAACATTTCTTGTGCGGTTGCGGTCTGCGTTATGCGTCAATTGCAGGTCACTCAGCTGATGAACACATAGACAATGATAGCGGAGATAAGTCTTAACACACAATACAATAACATTCACGATGGGTACGACTATGTATCAATCTAATAATATATGATGAATACTGGTTCGTATGCAATGACGTGTAAGAGTTTTTTTTTAATTTGTCAACGAGGTACATGCGAAGTGAAAACCATCAGTGGGTCATTTAAAAACTAATCTACTTGCAACATCGATTTTTTGCGAGCAATGTTAAATTATGCAGTAATTATCGAGTAAGTATTGTAATGAAACTGTATGCATTACATATTGGCGATATTCAATAATGTTTAGAACAGCGAGATTTTACGCCTGTTGTGTTGACGCCTTTTGTCATGATATGAATGATGTTGTGTATATCTATGCCAGCAACGGCTGTTGCAATCGACGTTATGGAATCCGTTAATTAGGTACGTGACCTTAGCATTTCGTTGTACGTATTGATTTTATTTATCTTGCACTCTTTGTTTCCTACATACCAATTATACCACGTTTATTGATATGTAAACAATTTGAGCGTAGATAGACTAAACATTGCAATCGACCATTTTGAAATTGTTCATTATTTGATTTAATTTAATGTTTTAAAACTAAACTTCGTGAGGAATCAGATTTTCGTTACAATGCTTTATATGTCGGAAGACTGCAAACCTGCTCTTGGACAAGTTAATAGACCAAGCCTTTGAGAAGGACCCGTGTCCAATATAGTAAGAATAAGAGTTAAAAGTGAATGAAACGTTAGTAATGGAAATAAAATAGGATCGTCATCTGATAAAGGATAGAATTATTAATGATTATCTATTTTGTTATCTTCAAGTATATGTTTATATTGAGTAAATAGTAATCATGTTTCAATTGTAAGTATTTATTGTGAAGGTACTGAGATGATCTTCTTTATTCGGTGTTATTAGTGTAATGGATTTATTTATAACGGGCTCAAGAAACGGTTTAAAACACTAGAACGAAGGCGGCTCTTTGTATGAGTCCGTCGTGCATCCATTACACAGTGTGATTTATTTATATAAATACATATGAAATTGGAAGGCTGTTAAGATATAAATAATTTACATCGATACACGTAACATAGTGTTTATGCAAATATGTCATCAATATTAGCCACACAGTCAAGTACAGTACTGTGTACAGTCAAGTACATCAAGTATAGTCTCAACACCTACTACATAATGTTGCTGTAATAACTGCATTATGCATTATATTATCTACATGTTATATGTTATTACATTATGCATTTAATTTAGTCGCATTAAATAGCAATTAGAGACCCATCTCGATAACATTGGAATTTTATCTGTCTCCGGCTGAGTTATTTCGCTATTGGTCACGACTTTACTTGATAACGTGTACTTTGTCTTGCCAGCTAGGCCTTAGGTTGCACTAAATATAGACCTGAACAGAACTAGTGAATTTAGCTCAATAAAATTAAGCTTCGGTGATATGGTGATGTTATCTTTGGCAGTAAATATTAGCACTGTTTTCATAAGTATGCCACACGGAGATAATATTTTAATACAAGTTATCATAGAAATAAATTTATTGGAGAGTTCATTCAACTTATCTTATTTACGAAACTTATATTAAAATTATTCAACACGCTAATTTAGCGGCAAGTTAATTATTTTCAACCTTTTTCTATTTCAATGCGTTAAAACTAACAAGCGTTTAACCAGTGATTACTGACCGGGTAGTTTCAAAATCGATGTCCGAGTTTGCGCTTCGCAATTAACGGTCTATTTCTCGCAAGGAAATACTTGTAATAACGTATAATAATTTATCATATGAAGTAACAGTATATCGTAGTGGCTCGATTATTATCGCTTATAAGCTACCTTATGCACCTGTTGCATAATCGGCTGTTGAACCGACCAGCTGTTAAAACGAGAAAACTATTTAAATATGAAACGTCGATGGAAAAGGTTCTTATAAAACGAACCTTTTAACCAACCTGTCGCCTTAAGCCTGTAGAAATTCGCCATAAATTAGAAAATTAATCAGACAGGTTAAATTTTATGAACATTATAATAATATTGGGCACATGTGTACCGACGTACTCGTATATCTGATTCATAAATGTCTAAATACATACATTTACAGAGAATATTATAGCCAGACGCAAAACAATTTTTTATGTTCATCATACATATTGTCTCGGCGGGGAGTCGAACCCATAATCCGCAGTTAAAGGGTTGGATTCATTAGCCGCTGAACCAATGAGCCAGTCGAGAATTAGGAGTTGGAAAACATATTATAAAATCCTCGTGCGTTTCGTAACGGTAAAGACAGTGTAACATCTTAATTCTAGTCTATATTTCGTTTACTGAACATTTGACAATTATTTTTATTTTATAATTTACGCCGTGCCGTGCGTAACTAACTGCATTCTGTGATACAAGTAGTTTATGGACAACTAGGTAATTATTCGTAGATGTAGATTGCAATGTGTGTCGAGGTAGCGCGTTAACGCTAATAGAAAAACAGCTTTAACTATCACAACACTAATTTACTTGATTGTTAACACTTTTATCAGTATATTGCTTATGTAAATGCACATTATTTATGTTTTAACGAGTAGGTACGTTGGCATACATATTTTCGTAATAACGGTAGATTTTTTTAACAGAGCGTTATTAGAAGAAGTCGACTATTGACACTCAACGGGAAGTAGATTATAAAATTGACTACCTTTTTGGATCTGGATATAGTATAGGATGTATGAATGATACTGCCGAAACTCGTAAATTTAACTTAATATAGGACTGAGTGATAGGCGAGAACTAGTTGGGATTTATAATCAAGCAAACATAGAAAGGTAAAAAGCATACAGGTTGGCTTAACTTTGACAATAAGTAGATTAGTAGAATTAAATTTAAAGAATGTGAATTTAGTTTAATTTGAGGTGAATAGCATTCAAAGAAATTAATGACGAACTTGCCCTGACTAAAGACGTAAATGAGTCCTTAAAGATGTCCAGTTCTTATCAGTAACAGTAGTAAGCATTATAATATAACAAATTTGAAATGAGACGATTCAAATTTAAGATATATGGGAAATAAAAATTGCAGCATATATGAAAGTAATACAATTAACGGACATGACTAATAGATATTTATGACTAAAACATTATGGTAAGTATTATATGTTGACGCTATTAACATTTTATTCGTTTAAAAAACCCACGACGATTGCTCCACTCTTGCGAAAATGGCAGACATACAAGTACACTTTCACATTATAATATTAATAATTATTGCTAAGTCCCCAATGAACGAATCTTCTGTTTGGTAGGCAACACTCGTTTTGATAAGAGATATACCGAGGCTACTGTCCGTGGAAACGATTCAAACGGTGAAAGGATAGCAAGTCCAAATGTCGGGGCACGCAAACGTGACAACAAGTATTTCGCAAATCGTATCGCACGGGCCTTAAGCAACGGTACTGTGACACGGGTTTCGACAACAGCGCCTTTGTCTCACAATCGCTTAATAAGTAACAAAAACGAGTAGCATGCCGTAAGAAATGAGAATGCTCTCATACATGCGGAGACTCTCAATGTTGTTGCGATAGGGCAACCTTGTGTTGATCCGCATGCAAAAGATTCATGTTATTAACCAATGAGAGGTTCAGAGGCAGACAGCAATTTAAATGTTCATGACCGCAAGAATATCTGTTGAACAGATGAAAAAGAAATAAAGCTAAAACAACTCTACCAATTGGAAGTTTGATTTTGACCCTAACTAAATGTACTAAATCAGATAATATGATTCTTATCAGCCATTTCGAATTGTAAGCATGTATTCCATTTCTTGAATATCTAGTGTACGTGTATGATGCGAGTAAACAAACATTGGTCACATATCATATTAGTCTAAATTTTAATATTACTTAGAACAGCTAGAATAGAAATTGGATGTCATGATTTAGATACCATCCCGATTCCAAGAAGTCTGATCACCAGATATGAGTAGCGAGAAGTGAAGCCAGGCATTCTGTAACGCGACACCCTAGGAATATATTATGACAGCTTTCTAGAACTGCAACCACTTTTACACTTGCACCTGGCCTTACATTATGGCGATGTGAGAGATATCTGACACATGTCTCTAATGACAACATTGTGTCGAAGAAAAGGCTTCTGATTTCAAAAGTAAGACGGAATATGAACCGGATACTTAAAAGAGCATTACGCATTTAAGGCTCGGAGTAAACGTTCCAATGTATTATAACATACGTTAACAAACATAATTAAATCTATTTAATAATATGCTCGTGTTGCATAAGTATTTGTACAATATTTCTATTTAAACTCCTTATGATGTCTTCTATCTCTCTTATCAAATATAAATAAGTATTTAATATCAAATTATTATCATTCACATATTAAATGTCAATTATAGATAACAATTAAGACATGTTTAGATGAGAATGTTTTGTCATATCATATTTAGAAAATACTACTATTTACTGGTATTACTTGAACCATTCTTAGTAGTCGTATATCGAGGATATCTCAGTGCAAGTATGAATAGTTTTCGCCCACGTGATGTAGGGCGAGATGCAAATGTCGAAACCGATGAGATCAGAAGAATGGGCCATTGCACGCCCATCAAATTTGCATAAGTGCTCGAGTTCAATATCCTTGTCATCGGCTGTACCACCTTCGTTATGCGTTCTTGTTAAGTTAACAATAAACCCAAACAATGCACGACAATATAATAAAAGATAGCACCTAATCTTCAATTTTACTAACCTTTAATTTGGTGTCTGAAATGTTCATAACGCAAACCTTTGTCTATCAGAAAAGATGGAAATAAAAGAAGAAAATTGTGATCCAGACATTTTGATCATAAATATAAATAAACAGAATGAGAAATGGACGTTTGGTTAAGTTTTCTTATTTAGATAGGTTTTAGGATTTAGATAGGTTTCGTATAAATGTTGTTTGTTGTTGGGAATTTAACTGTGGATGAACTTACTGTTGTACCGGTTTTTGGTGTTACTTACGCAACAGTTATTGACATGCTGTTTCGATATAAAGGATATATCAACTGGAAATAGTAAGACATGAGACATTTCAGCTTAGTCCGAAATCCGGTGGCCTATTTACTTATTCATAAACAGAACTACTAAGTCATAAACAGAAGCCTACGCAACCTTGTTAGTCTATTACTAAACCTCTATTACACACAATAGACTGATTTATAACTCAAAGATACGCTTCTTTGTTATGGTATTGACTTTGCGAGATTGGCACACTCGTTATCTTGGTTGACAAATGTTTATTGTCTTCGCTATAGTCTACCATTGCTGTCATTGTTTATTTGGTAATGATAAAACCTGACTTTAAAATATTTTTAACAGAATAAAGTCCAGTGGAATGTTAAAGCCGCGGGGTAAATACTCGTGGCCGGTGAGGTCAACAATCTGAAGAGCTGCATAGATTTACAAAGAAGACACATCGGTAATATGGCTAAGCTGGAAGACACTAGGTTATGTATGTCGACTGTCACGACTTTTAGACAATAAAGAGACAACAAGCACGGAGGTTTACAGTGGAGAAAAGCGTGACTGACTTTAATACGGGGTCATTCAATTCGACAAGTCACAAAATCAGGCCTGAGTAATAACAGCATGTGGCTATATAAGTAGAAGACGAATAACCAACACGTGTCCAAATATGAAGTAAAAAAAAACGTGTTTATAATTAATTACGAACCAAAACAAATTGTTTTGAAAGACATTACCGATGGAGGTTACTGGCCCTCTGATATAAACAACACGTCTCACGTGAAAACGGAACAAAAATAGTCCATGAAAACGAACAAGCGTTGAAAACATTGTGTACGGTACATTCTAAGTTTAGCGTTGATTTTGAATTTCGAACGTTGCTTCAATTATTTATCTTTCGCGAATATCTCTGAAATGAACTAGACACGTCTGTCAATGCATACTTGGTCACTCGTAAACATGTTATTTTATCTTTACAATTTTAGATATGTTTTTAAACAGACAAAATGTTCGAATCATCTGTAATTTACGTCGCACCCTATTTTTACATTGGTTTTTGCTGGGTTTCAAATGTTAATTTCTTTATTCGTTTTGATATCATGTTCAGGTAAGATTACAACTGTTATGTTACAGTATTGTTATTGCCGTGGGCATTATTGTTCTCTTGTTCGGTACACACATTGCCCCGGGCTGAATTTAATACGGTTGGAACTACTCTAAATGGCATTCGTAGGTGGCGCGGGAGCGTAATTGCAAAATATGATCATATCAAGCCAATACTTGCAAACAGTCAGTGCCTTTCGGAGGGAAACTGTGATTCATCACAAATCAAAGTTCACTCGACTATAAGCGACTGTACCAACCAACGTTTGTTTATGAATAGTAGTGAAAAATCGATCGATTTGAAATAGACTTGTAATAAATTGATGAATTTGATGATGATCATATGAGCTAAACATTTATAAAACACAGACATTAAACTAAAAAAATAACATAAAAAATTGAGATCGCACTTACCTCTTAAGGAAATCGGTATATTCTGCTTGTCGAATGAGTCCAGTCCTCATCATGATGGTCTGGAAGCATTGTCGTTCGATGGCCCATAGTCGACAATCAGTGGCCGCCTTGATAGTGGCTGTTCTCTTGCAGTTGTAGAGAATGGCCAGTTCACCGAAGACTTTGCCTGGGGCCATTGTGCTGAGGTATTTGTTTTCTCGGGATACCTCCACCCTTCCCTCTGTGAATAAGAACAAAATACAGTTTTATTAATATGAGTTATGAGTGCTTTAAGAGGCAGTGGAAAGAGTCTTTTCCTGGATCTTTATCGAACGAACATAACGTAACGAAATCAAGGGATAGTGCTGACTTTTGATGGGAATGCAATTTCTTTTCTAAGCCATTCTCTCTTTTACTCAACTTTGTAAGAACGGATGAATTCTTATTTATTTATTGGTTTGCATTTAACTACGAACCCATCTGATGTTAAGTGAGGTGTAATCTATGTGCATTTGCCTAAAAAGTGCTTATTCAGACTTGTTTTAAATAAGCCCCATACATTTTATATTTATTTATTTAACATAACATGTGCGAAATGCACGCTCATAATAATATTCCCAATACTTAATTTGCGTTTGTAAACAACATACAATTTATGAACAGTGCAATACAGGAAGTATAGTAATAAATTGCCACAATTTCTTTCAGGTCAATATGTTTGCAAATTGTGTTTGCACCAAATGATCAGTAACGCATAGCGAATTATCCGTTTTGAGAAACAACGTCAACTATTCGGTTACAACACTGGGGCTCGCTGAAATTTGCAGAATATGTTCATTACTAACTGTACATTTCCGTCGTATATAATAGCTGCGTTAACACCGCTATTTGAAAGTTAATAAATTATAATATTATATTGCATTTCCATTCTGCCTATGGTAAACGTAATAAATCATTCAGATTTAAAATTAGCTGCCGCGTTCGTAATAAATACAGAATTAGTAAAATATGAAAATTAATACAAAAATTAGAATAGACTGGCAGACAACGAAATTGATATCGGAAATAAACTTGTAGAGGAGACACTTTCAAAACATAACCTTACCATAAAAGCTGTGTTCAAGGCGAACAACGTTTAAATAGTCACCCAACAGCTAAATGTTGATGACTCATGACGGTGAATGGTCAAGATATCGCAAAGACTTTAAGTATTCACATGATTTAGCGGAAATCTTACAAATTCAACAAGTTAAACACACACGCAAACAATGTATGATGTTTTTATTGGTTCGTACACTTACCAAATGTGTAAAACAGACTCAAGCGTAAATTTCTTTGTTCAATTATTACTACTAAGAATATTACTTTGATAGACTATTTACAGTTGGCGTTCGCGGTATGGATATTGACATAATCAGTTAGGTCATACTCTTTACTATTGTAATTTTCACTTATTACGTCTAGCATCCAAAAGGATATTAACGTTTTGCGAGATTAAATTGCCTTATGTACCCAAAAGACAATGTTTTCTGTGCACCATTATGGTACGTTCAGACTACGACACAAATTCTGACATAAATGTCAGACATTAATGTCTGTGCTATTTAGACTTATAC
>DWQT01003838.1:0-11956 GCA_018244895.1 Myscelus amystis hages | reverse complement strand
CATTGACCTCGCGACAAGTGAATTCTCCTATGCCGGAAGTCAAAACAATTGACATATGCTTGAGGAATAGTGTAAAAACATTGTTTGACGTAACTTGAAACGACGTAAGTCGAGGACTGCCTGTATATAAAAAATTTGATCTATTGTAATAATTACTATTTTTCTATACAGTACCTTAGAAAATGAAATACCACAGAATCTACAACTCTGTAGGGCAGAGCATATTTTTTATCAAAGAGGATTCTTAAAAATATAGAGTTAGCACCAGTATAATCCATTTCGGCTATTTTTAGCATGGCTGCACTTGAATGCAACACTGGCACTGAGTTACGAGCAAGAACAGAGCCAACTATAATTGCTTCTCTCAAGGTGCAGTCACCAGCCTGAAAGAAGGGCATGATCTTAAATATTTATTTACTTGAGAAAAAATATAATCTTTACCATATGGTCATAGGAAACAGTTCACCATCTGTTGTCTAGTTTACACTGTCAAATGCAGTAACTCTCGGCTGTCATTTGTTTTTGAAATTCTTCAGTTCAAGAACCAATAAGTACATTCCAGGCTAGTGTACTACATTCCAGTCTACACTTCCCTTACCACAAACCTATTTCAATAGTAATTATTATCAACAATGCATGTTGAGCTGTTCATATTTATCATTTAGTGACTTCAAACCTATTAGTAAATAGCACATATAAATAATAGGTAGCATACAATTAAGATTAAATCTTTATTATTTTTTACTTTTTAGTTTCGAAGTCGGATTTTCATAACGTAGTTATTTTTTAGTTAGTATACACAGATCCCATAGGTTTTTGATAAATTATTTTACTATGACATATTTACAACAACACTCACTTCTAAAAGAGGCAACAATATTCCCTTCATAAATGCTCCTGGTTTAAATAAAGATTTTCTTAAAGCCTGATATAAATGGAAGTTTAATCTTTTGTATTCAGCAAGGTCATCTCGCACACGAGGAAGTAGTACCAAGTTGTAAAATCGTTGAGCCATTTTTTCCTTTAGATTGGATGCAAAAATTCTGGTTGCCTGCAAGTAAATTACGATAATAATAATGTCTATTTCAAACAACTTGGATCATGGTAGGGTATATTTTGTTAAAGAAGTGATTTTTTTATATCAGTCAATGACATCATTATTATCTTCAAAATTAACAGATTAGCAATAATATAAAATGAAATATAAGACATTATAATGAATGTAATGAATGAAGTTTGTTTTGAACAGTACTCCACTGTAAATTCCTTCAATTCATAGAGATACAGATCAAATTTATTTATAGAAGTTCAGATTACTCGATTTTGCTATGAACATTAGGGAGTGTCAATTTATTGATAACTAGCTGACCTGGCAAACGTTGCTTTGCTATATAAATTATTTTCCCGTTGTAGCAATATTTTTTATTGCTGCTTCTCTCCTATTCATCTTAGCGTGATGTTATATAACGCTATCGCTGAAAGATTTTTTCAAATCGGACCAATATTTCTTGAGATTAGCGCGTTCAAACAATCAAACAAACTTCAGCTTTATATTATTAGTATAGATATTGAAATATGTATATGAATAATGTTTGTATATTCTTCAAATATAGTGTTACAGTATGAACATGGATGACAGAAAGCTGTTTGATTTTGATACCAATGATGTTATCAACTTACTTGGTACATTGCTGCCGCAGACCATGTTGTTGGTTCAGTTAAGTATAGAATTTGTTCCCAGTTCTGTAAATGGGGAATCATTTTGAATGCTTTTGGCAGTTTACCAGATCTATACTTTTGTAACACATCTCTAACACCCTGGTACATAGCTTTTATCCTGCAAAAAATTACACAATCTTATTGCACAACATGACATAAACAGTAATCCTAATCACATAAACTTTGAAACATTGGTACCAATATCTTTATTTCAAGCTTTTTGCTGTTTCACTGCTGTCTCAGGCCTCGACTCTTAATGACAGGCTTTCAGGAGTTATGATTGATAAATCCGATATAACTTCTTAGCCCACCATTAATATTGTTAAAAACAATATCATTTTTCTCATCTGTTTTTAGTCCAGCACAATCATTCATTTTTCCTCAAGTTTGCAAATGTTTATAATAAATTTATCTGCCTCATAAGAATAGATGGCACATGTTACATTATGACACATATAGCCTATAATAATTATATAATAGCACACCTAACATAGTTTGATATAAGACTAAGATTAGTATGTACATTTTTACCTGGGATCAATATTCTGTAGTTTTAAAGTTTCTATGTCAGAGAATTGTGTTTGCAGTTCTGTATGTTTATCCGTTATTTTATCTTTTATAATATCTGCCAGAGTGCGAACTTTCTCAGGCTTGTGAGACATGAAGAGTTTCAGGGCTGCCTCGTCATCTTCGTTGATCTCAATATTGTCATAATATGTGTCTGGCTCTAATTCATCAGACGATTCTTCATCACTTTCCGACTGGGGATCTAGAATGTAATATTTAGTTATTTGAAGTAGTCACAGCTCATAAAAAAGTATTTATAAGCGTTTTGTACAGAATTTCAAAGAATTGTATAAAATTTAAAAGCATAATATAACACGAGCTAATTAGGGTTTTGATTGTTAGTGACTTATACAAAATCTGTAATTTATTAAAACTATGGCAGCCAACCGTGCAACGTTAGCGGGATCACAGGTCTATTTGTAGAGGGGCCCTCTTCATCTCCGATTTCAACTTGTTGTCTCCGGGCAGCTTTTAAAATTTTCTTAGACAAGTCTGCATTCACAAACTAGAATCCAAAATTATGGGGATATAAACGCCTATGTCTATCTCTTTTAACTTGCATCAACTCAACCCTCACATAATAAATATTTCTTGTGATTTTTTTTAGTTATTTGGTAGTAGCAGATGAGCATAGAATCGACCTGATGGTAAGTGGCTACTGCCGCCCATGGACAATTGTATCTTAGGTCGACCATAGATGCGCCACTGCCCCTGAGGACTAAGCTGGAATGCCTCGAAAATGTGTCTCCATTACCACATCCTTCAAACCAGAACAGCAGCGCTTAACACTGCTGTTATAAGGCGGAAATAGGTGCCACCGGAGTCGAACCACAGAGGATTCTACCACCTTGCCATTCTGCCATCATTCTTTACTACTGTGTATTCTATGTCCAAACAATTCAAGCATGAATTCTAGCTACTTTGTCTTCTTTCATAGCACTGAGTTCTATTATGACATTGTTCCCAATTATTATCAGCTATATTAGTAACTACTTCATATTACTCTCATTTATACTTGACGTATACTATTTTAATTTCAATTGTTACAATGAAAATATAACAATTCGTACTAAAAACTGTTACTTACTTCCTCATCATTATCTTGTTTGTTTCTGTCTTTAATTCTATTCTTGTTTTTTACTGTATTTACTGCTTCTATTTGATCTGCTAACGCTACATTTTTCCCTACTTGTGAGGGTTTAATTTTTTTCGCTTTACCCATTTTTAAGTAAAAATAAACACCTAGCTACTAAAAAGGTAGATAATATGATATATCTATTAAATTTCGTTTAACTTGTACCGCATGCTACTTATCAGTCACTACATGACATGTGTTCATGTTCACATTAGAACAGATGTCAATGTCAGTATGACGTCCAGTTTGTCTATAACGAAAAAAGGTATTCAAAGACAGCAATATTTTTTTAATCCAATTTAATAGCTGAGGCTCTCTTTTTTCAGTAGAATTAGAATCCATGGTACTGAATGGACTAGACTAGTGTACTTGGTATCATAGGAACGCTTTAAAATTACTGTTGTCTATTCTGTTTACTCTTGCTACATATTGGCTCCTTTTACCATCGCCACCTTTCTGCTGGGGCTCTACCCTCTTAGTGCAACGCTGAAAGCCCCTACGCCTCGTGCTTACTATTGGCTTGCTGGCTATCGAGTTTTCAGTCCACATTTGACCCTTCATCACCTTGTTGATTGTTATTCGTATGAAAATAACAATAGAGATCGTCATAGTTTAATGTAATTATAATATAACTTCTTGAATAATTGAAGTCGCAGAGTGACGTTTATGATAATACTAGCTTTTGCCCGCGGCTTCGCGCGCGTTTAATTCGCAGTAAAACAATTCCCCTTTCCCTATACCGTGAAATTTCCTGCTAACCTTGGAATATCTAAATTTATATACCTACTACATTTTTACTTATTGCCATTATGAAATTCTGAATAGCAACGCGTGAATAGCCTATATAGCCTTCTTCGATAAATGAGCTATCTAACACTGAACGAATTTTTCAAATCGGACTAATAGTTCCTGAGATTAGCGCTTTCAAACAATCAAACAAACTCTTCAGCTTTATATTTATTAGTATAGATAATTTGTATAATACTTACGTATATTCTTGTGCACACGCTGTGTACGCAATTATTATTTATTATTTAATCCAATGGTTCTATGAGATATTTGAATTTTTCGAAAAGCGATTATGTGGCCTATGATGTAGCATGTTTGCCTAGTATAAATGCCTATTCAGCTTTGTGAAAATTTTCGTAGGTATGTCCTAGAAAAGTCATTAGAATGTCTACCTGATACGGTTAGTACCGCACTGTGTGACTGAACGTACGATGTTAGAAGACAGCTGTAGGCATGAGGTCATGAAGTTCCAGTGCACTCTCTAAAATGTAATCTACAAGACACGACAAAGACTTGCTTGACGGTATTCAAGGCTTTGCAGGCGGCTTATCTCGACAGCACATTTTGAGTTTCAACATAGGAATGAACTTAAAATAGTTTGCTTTTAATTCAATGAAAAAGCAAAGTCTAATAAGTCAAATGAAACGATAATTTCAATTCATCAGTGTTTTATTACTCAATCGAGAGAGAAATGTATTTAATTGTGAGCTTCAATGGCAGTAATAATGTCTCTGATGTTGATATTTATGTCATCGATGGCTCCTTGCGCTGCGGATTGGATGTTAGACTCTACGGTCCTCATGATTATGGTGTCAAAGATTAAGGTGAACACTCTGATGACGGGGTTCACTAGCCAGTCAGTCAGGATATTGCCGGTCAGGCGCACGCGCAGTGCCCTATAATAGAAACACTTGATTAAAGATATTCATATTAATACTCTCGTCTACATTATTATAAAAATATTTGTTACATGCATTGTTAACATTAAGGCTGTCCACACTTCTTCAAATAACATTCATCTGGATCTATACGAGTGCGCTAATGTTATTTCCACTCTCCCTGAACTGAGGTACCAAATTTATGTACAAATGTAACTTTATGAAAGTCGCGTTGTTTAAAATTATTTTAATTCAAAAAGTAAGGAAGATAACAATCCACTTCAACATATTTTTAATTGACAAATTATCTCTCTTCTTTCTATTTTTAAATTAAAGATTGGGGGAAGGTTTGTCTTAATGCTGTAACCCGCGACTGTGCCCGCGTGGCTAAAAGAGTTCATGGTTCATACGCCATACTGTTGTATAGCGCTTATTTTATAGTTCTTTAACTATCCCCTTACCAAAAATCACATCAATTCGTTTCTCTGTTTTGCCGTAAAAAAAAGGACAATGACAAACACAGTTTCGCATTTATAATATTAGTGTAGCGTGTGCAGTAGGTCTCTCTCAGCATAAAATAACTTAACGAATTGAAATGTTAAATACATATGTTGGTGTTTAATAATCTATAGCATTTTCAGTCTTACCCAATATCAGTAAGCGAAAATTGTTGAAGCTGAATTTCGTCGTTATTGAAGTCGATGATCACATCGGTTATAACTCGAAATTGTCTCAGAGAACCGACAATACCACCAGTAGGTCCCAAATTCATTACTTTTACCAAATATTTGTATACGAACTGAAAAAAAGGCAAATATCATAATGTACACTAAAATTAGCAATGATTGAAATAACGTAACATGACATTTACTTGTACATAAAGTATAATTTTTGTATGCGTATTAAATATGAACATTACTCAATCTGTGATTACGTTTAGTAGTCGCGAAAGTTATTTGAAGAACAGATACGAACTTATAGGTATAGCAAAAGTCGAATTCACAGGTTTTTAATTATTTTTTTTGTAATTGCGCAATATGTAATCCCTTGTCGGGTGAAAAATTATACCTAACAAATTATACATTATCTACAACGTGTAGATAATTATTATACAAAGCGATTTTTGTAAATGGAAACATAATTTTATTAATTTTAGATATTGGTATACATTAGGTACAAAAACATTTAGCATTAGAGGATGTTTTTGTTACCACTATTTATTTCATTACAAGATATAGGGATACGAATATGTAGGTATCAGTCGTAGAGAAATGTATACGATAAGCAAAAGTATCTGTTTGGTTCCACAGTGTGTAAATCCATCACAGAACCAAGTAGATGATTGTTCCAATTTCGACTGCTGTTCACTTTCAAAGTAATAAGTATCTTGTATTATTGAAAATAAAACAATCATTGAATTTTAGTCAGGTAGGTACTAAATAAATTTCAATGAATACATAATAGATATTAAAATCTAAAATGTGTTTATATGTAATAGCACTATTACGAAATATTATTACAGTACACAATCAACCACCTAACCGAGTAGGTAGTCTTGTCACTATTTTCATGGCAAGGTGTAACGTAATAAGGGCATAAAAAATAACCTTTAATAAAAATAATACAAACACATAAGTGCGGAATCTTAACATTTGGTTTACTGAATAATATGTCGCATTCGTTTTTAAACTGTTTCTGTCGGTTACTCAGCAAAATTTCTTAAATTGCTTACTTATAACATCGTTTATGTAATATAGCTCTGGCCATAAAAATATTAAATGCTTGCGTATAAAATGATTGCGTGACTTTGCGTGTATTTAGAACGATAGCATCAAAATTAATAATTTCAACATTTCATAGAAGATAAGATATTTATCCAACCTAACAACGTCACGGTAGTGCTTGAACAATAATCCTAATAGTTAAGTACATTAAATAATTATGTGATTCTTGTATTGGTACCTCGAGGTTGTTGAACTGCAACTGCACCCGTACGCGCAACATTTTTGCAAAGTAGTTGACTTTCTGGTCACCAGATCGAGCTACGTTCACTAAGCCGGTCATATGCCCATCGTGGATCTTCAGCCAGGCACTATAAGTAATCAAAACTGGTCTCTGAAATAAAGAATTTAATTACAAAATACACCTAATTTCTTCAAAGTGGCCTTTATAGGAAATCTTTAAATGCAATGAGGTTTATTTGAATATCGTTACGGATATAAAGGTACAATCAAAGTAGCAGGCAAACGATTGAGTCCCTATTGAGAATTTAATAAAAAAGAAGAAATTGTTAACAATAAATAGAAACAACAACTAGCAGTGACTAATTATTTAAAGATTTTTTTCTGAAAAATACGATAAGTTCTTCCACTGAAGTGAAAAATGCTCAAAGTTCATACCACGAGGAAATCTATGACTCTAGATCCACAAAAAGCAAACGCTGCGATACTCACAACTTCGAATCCTTGTTCAACGTCCGGTAATGGCATAGGATCGAGACCATTTTCTTTCATGAATGGTACAAGCATTTCAATCGTATTGTCTACGTAGTCATTAACGGTGGCCGTTGTACCTGCGACCCATTGCGCACTGGAAATAATAAATATCTATATTCTCTGGAGAAAAATGAATAAAGGACAACGCATTGTTTATTATACTATGTGTTATATAATTTCAATTGACGTATCCCTTCATCAATAATTTTAAGATCATTTTATTTATAAATATCCCCTCCTCACGCCCTTATAGATTAGTTCTCATCAAAATAAATCTTCGCTTAGAAAAATAAAATAGATACGATGTATCATTTCATCATATACAAGCCCTCGAAGTGGGTTTCAGCGGATCAGCCGTCAATGCGTTACAGACATTAACTCTGTAGTACAGAAAAAAATCAGGCAGTTAACCATAGTATTTATTTTTCATATATAAAGGGGTCCTTTTTTCTTTGTTTAAGTAACGACGCGATTCTGTATAATTGACCGAAAATTCACAAGGCTTACTGCAGCTCGGGCAGTTTTTTTATTGCTCATAAGAAGCGGGCTATGTTTTAATACATAACATATCATATTTAAGCAGCCGGAAATAAGTTAATACTGATAGTAACAAATTATACATAATTTGTATAAAAACAAATTTGCACCGGTAAAACTGCTTCTAAATTCCGGTGCCGTAAGTACCTAAACTATAACCTATTTTTGCTGCCATTGTTGTCAACTGTGTGAAAACTGTAAGACTCGAAAAAACGGTCGCAGCAGTTCTTTTACCTCAATGAAATAATTCAAAATTTTTGTTTTACGTTATACCGTATTTTGCTTCATCAAAATACTACATTTGAATATCACCATACAATACCTAAAATATTTTATTCCATTTATTATCTACGACTATAAAGTAAATAAACTTTTCAGCGAACTGAGAAACATTGAATCATGCGGCGTATATTTTATGGGAACATAACAAAAAAAAATGTTCAACAGTGCTTCCGCGATCATAGGGGTCTTACAAAGATTTAAGCAGGATAAAAATACAAAGCGTATAAAGAACGGCTTCTTCATAAATATCTAACGCTCACGTCGAGACTTCAATTTTTACGGCTAACTTTGTGACAAAGTTTTATAACTAAAGTGGGGGTTTACATGTAGGTAATCAGTTACTTATATGTAGGTACATATCTATAAGTAGTTATAGATACAATTGGTGTATATAATAAGATTTGTATTTTATATAAATATAACAGTTATGATTAGTAATAAAATTAATACGCGATTATGGTTAGCTACTATGATTACTAACTATTATATTATTTATTTATCCCACAACTTACTCGGGAAGTTCGTTAGCGCCAGTAGCCGCTAGGAACAGTGCCAGGAGAGTCGCCACGTACATCTTTTGATTCATGCTTCTTACACTCGACAGAGCTTCGTTGTTTTTGTGTTGCTTTATAAAAATCCTTCGCCTGATAGTTATTATCGTATCATTAATAATAATTATACTGATATGACGGTTATTACTACAAACCAATTACGATTGTTATGATTAGCTACATTGATTTTTATCATAGCTAACTATTACCCATATACCTTGGGTGTGACTTAAAGGTTCATATTTTAAATTATCCATTTATATAAATTACCTATACCTAAATATTCTCATCTCCTGCCCTGATAATGTTGTTTGCGAGATAATTGTGCTTATACTATGAAAAGCGGAATTGGCCGGACGAGCTTTTTTAAACAAATATAGCTCATGTAATTATTACTTAAGGTACAAACTATTTGCATAAAGGTACCTACGTACGATATTTCATCACTTTTCAGGTGAAAAATTATCAGCACACAAACTGATAGTTCCTTTCGCGTTTGTATTATTAGTAGGTATGGATTAATTGACGTAAACAATTTTTTTTATCTCTTATCATATAAGAAGTTTATAAAAATTGATCAATAATTTACAATTTCGGTAGCCTTTTTTACCTCAGACCAAACATATTCATTTTGTATGTTTTGTTGTTTTATTGTTTGTCCCCTTTCTGTGCTTTGAAATGCACGTTAAGCAGTCGGTCCCGGTTGTTAACGTCAGGCAACAATCGTGAAGGGTTGATGGAGGCCCAAAGGTGGTTTAAAACATCCAACAGACGTATCAGCCGCCAGCCTGTATCTCCACAAATTGGTATTGGAACAGCGTGCTGCAGTATGCTCCAAGCCTAACGCAATTATAGAAGATCCGTAGGCGGCAATGGCACGCAATGAGGGTTGCAGCCATATAGGGTTAAAGTCCGAATTACAAATTTACAGTATTACTCTTCCTTTAACAGCAGCCCTCGCTAATACATGTAAGCGATATTTTGTGTAAATCGATCGATGATCTAGGATGTCGGATGATTTGATTTGATATCGGATGAACGTAGTACCTAATGACAGTAATATTTTGTAACCTACCTACTTAACATGTATTGAGCATGCATAAATTAGGTAAATAGCGCATAAAATAATAGGTAGTATATAATTAATATTAAATGTTTTTTATTTTTGACTTTTTAGTTTCGAAGTCGGTTTTTTATACCGTAGTTATTTTCATTTAATACTTTTTAGTTTAGTGCTGCATTGTCAATTAGCTGTGGGTAGACATACAAAAGATCCAAGAGCGTGATAAAATAAGAAAAGATTAAGACTCTTTAAACTATAGAAAAATTATTTATTTTAACTTAATTAACAATGACATTGCACTATGAGATTAATTATCAACCGTAGAAGACAGTATCTACACAAGTTAACGCGCAAGTATACATCCGTACGTCCTAGTACAATTTAAGAGCAATGCGTCTATTATATTGTGCTAATGCTATTGTACTAGGCGCTGCACGTTTTGCCGCGAAAGATGCTCATAAACTAAAAACTAACGGGTCTACCTAAATCAAATTTTTATGGGACCAATTCAAAACTATTCCGCATCAAAAAAAAAGAATTACGTAAATCGGTAGAAATGAGGATGTTTTTGCTTACTTGCATGAGAATAGTGAAGAGTGCCAATTTCGACTTGCGGATTTCATTAAATCCATTAAAGGAGACGGACTACATTCCAGAGAAGCGTACGATCATTGAACGATTAAAGGCAAAGTACAAGGACGACATTGTAAACTTTAACCAAAATAAACAAGACATCATTATCTGCTTTAAAGGTTTAATATACAAAGTTATATCGAAAAGATCATCTCATAATTTTCTCACTTATTTGCTTATAGCTTCTTTAATTTTCAATTGAGGGCAAACAGTTATATAAACATACTTGTAGGCAAAACAATTTGCTACAAATTATGACTACACAAATTTTTTGTAAGATGCATTGTTTTCAAGATATCGCGAAGTGTTTTCACTCCTTTTTTCAAGATGGCGGCCGGGGAACAGTGGTGGCGACCCCACATACTTGAGGTTAAGCTTTTATTCACCCCCCACACGTGTCCCAAAAATGAAATTGCGTCCTCTAAAAATGCAAAGCTCCTGTAACATTTCAGTGGACTATAGGGATATGTAATTATTTCTGATGAACCGATAATTTCGGTAAGGAGCTTCATTGCAGCCCTAGTACATACATATTTATGTACATAAGAATGGTACTGTAAAGAACTTGATGTTTTTATGAACATAATATTCCCACGAAATTCACTTGATAAAAAATCAAGAATATATTACTAGGTTAATTAAACAAGAAAAAAAAATGGTTTACTTTTTATTTTTTAAACAATACCAAAACCAAATTATCCTTATGATAAACTCTGAGACATTTAAGTCAAAACAAAATAATAAAATATCAACATCTTATTCACGCTCACCCCACCATATACCTAATAATAAAAGTAAGTAAAACTTAAATCTACACAACAACCTGTAAGTGTAAACTCATGTGTTTTTGTGATAATCATAATTTTATGATGTTTGATATATTTAATTATATTAATTTGAATATTAATAACAAGTCATGTAAGTCAATATTTATTTATTCCGGTTGATTGACGTCGTCAATTCTAAAAGACTACACCAACCCTTATTCCAATAGCCAATAAGTATAATCCGGAGCGCACCATTTTGGATGGAATAGAATAGAACAGGAAAAAGACATGACATATGAATAATTGAGGTAAAGAGTAACTGTAACTGTTTCTTTGCAACGATAAATAAATTCATCGCGATCAATTTTAATTTCCATAGGTTTTTTAGATACTTATGTACACATACATTTAATACGGTATGGTGTATTCAAAATTCGTTCTTATTAGTCATCATTGATTGATGTAAGTTTTTACAAATGCTTAGTAACAAATGGAATGGTAGTAACTTTTATTTACGATTTATCAATATGACAACGTAAT
>DWQT01003837.1:0-11957 GCA_018244895.1 Myscelus amystis hages | reverse complement strand
GCGCGCTGGGCGCGCTCAACTCGCTCTCGGCGCTGGGCGGGCTGTCCGACCTGCTGGCCGGCGCCGCGCCGCCCGTGCAGACCACGGGCGTGCACCGCTCGCACAAGCCCTTCCGCCGCCAGGACGACGACGCGCCCGCCAAGACCTCCAAGGAGCGCAACAAGTACAACCCCTACTAGACGAGGGCGGGGCGCGAGAGAGAGACAGACGCGACGACGAGAGCGACTCCCTCGCTAGTAAAGATAGAACGCGCGTTCCGTGCGGCCGGCTCTCCTGAACCTCATCCAAAGAAGTCGAATGACCGATTAGAAGCCTACGCACGCAGATGCAAGTGCGTTTGTTTGTTCCAGTTCTTAGTTTATAAGCGAAACGTATCAGGTTGGAATCGTCGTTGCGGGACCGCGCGGACCGAGCGGTCGAAGATTGATTTCTTGTTCGATGAATTATGATGGATTTACTTCCCATCGCTAATTTTACACCACGTCATACTTTGCCCTTCGATCTTCCGCCGCGAACACTTAAAACGTTTCGCGAGCGAAGTGGAACTTAATATTGCATATTGAACACTTTTATCTCGTATGCTTTATATTATTTAAGAAAGCTCTCGTATTGTAGTTTGAAGACTTGAAAAAACGATACGATTATAATATTACTTACCGCTCCACGAGTGAACGTCGATTGTAATTAATTAGAATTATAAGTTATAAGTTTGGAGTCTTTTAATTTTATAATTTATATTATGAAAGAGTCGCACCAGTTGCGATTGCCGTAATTTTAAAAGTTACAAGTTAAATTATGCGTTAAAGTTGTGGGGCATACGTTTGCCTAGCGTAATTTTTTACATCTTCATATGTGAATATAATTTCATAAATCAGTGAAATCTAGAGTTACTTCCTTGCGTAGGATTTTAATCGGAACCTTTTCTTCCAATTCAGTTTTAATGAACCCGTAAATTTAGAAACATGATTTATATGAAACATAAATTGATTTAATTGAGAAGGGGTGGCGCTTATACGAATAATTCGTGGTAGCACTTTGAAGCAGTGGTGTAATAGTCTCGTGCCGACTACTCGAGAGCGCGCCGGGAACTATTTTTCAGTAATAGACTATAACTTTAAGTGAAAAGACCAAAACATAGAAATGTTCACAAAAAATATTGTGTGTCTGCACTTATATTTCAACGGAATGTTTGCACCGAGCTCAAAAACGTTATTGTATGCTAAAACCTAATTATTTTATCTAAAAAGTCTTAGAACTAGTTTTTTGTGTTTTCTATTTACGTTAGCAATCATTATTTAGGCTTTTTGACCAAAAAACAATGAAGATTTTATATTTTTTATATTTATTTGTGGTTAAAAAATGTTTTCTCGTATATGAAATTATTATTTCAAGGTGACTAATATGTGAAACTATATGAAAATCACTATATTTTGTATGACCTAATAAATATGGCCAAAGTTATACAAACTAATAAAACGATAGCTAGGGATCGTGACAATAGTAGTAAACATAGAAGCTTAAAGGCTGTAGAATATACAGAGTGCTTCGCGTTTGATGATTGTATAAAAGTCTATTTTAAAATGAAATACAGGGTGTATAGTTAGGACGTCAAGCCATACTTCGTAATTCTATATTAAATCTAATAGGGAGGAAAGAGATATTATAATTGTGGTGTATTGCTGTCATATTGTTAAGATGCATCGCGTGTACCAAAAGCAATAACTTGCAATTTAAAAATGGAAGTATCGTTTGATGTCTGCTAATGGATGTGAACTCTGTATAGCTGTAGACCCGAGGTGAGGCGATGAGTGCGCATAGGATTTATTAGTATAAAGGTATATTTCTCAACAGAAATGTTCGGTAAATTTTACTTAGACAGTGTTAGGAAACTTTCCAGTACGTCTCGGCTGGTCGTAAAATGTCTACTTAGTAGCATTTTAAAGACTCGTGTCATGTGTACTAGGTGATTCAAAATTTATATTTGAGATGTTAAAAAATTAAAAATCATGCCTGGTTAAAGTTTGGAATGGATTTTCTTTTAAAAAAAAATATTGACTTTTTCGGCTTTGTAACCTACATTAATACATCGTACATACTATAGATTTTTTGAAATCAGTATAATAGCTGTTACAAATGTTATAAAGTAATTTAATAAACCCGGCCAAAGAGATTTTTATTTTTGTCCATCGCCTCGATATTGTTGGATTACAATATCTGTTGCTTTAACAGTCATTTGGTTTCGTATGTTGTACCTTATACGTTGTAGCGTCATTTGGTTTTGAATCACCTCAGTATTACAATGTTTAAGTTTTAAGCGATGTTGTTTGTTTGTTTCTTTATTTATGATTTGATGTGTTCGTGTGACAAATAACAACAATGAGTTTACTAGAAAAAATCTAGATTGGCATTTATCAACATGTTCTATAGTGAAGATGATTTTTACCTTTACACTGTCTTGATTAGTGAGTGCGAACATATTAAATATTGAGGTCCAATTCGAGTGTTTTTAATGTTAAATGTAGCTCCAGGTAGGATAACATTATTTGCTTGCAATTAATATTCTTTTTGTGTAATTTAAAATCATGTTATTTTTAAGAAAATAGACGTTTTCATATCTTCAAGAATCTTATTATTCGCTAGTGTAGATAAGGGGAAATATTGTTTTTAGTACATACTTAATAAAAGTGTAATAAAAAGGGAGTTTTTTTATTGTGTCGCGTCTAACGTTACAAGATGAATGTTTGTTTATTTACAAAATACAATGATCCGATACACGACGAGTCCCAATCGAGCCCCTTGCCATAATGCCAATATCCCACACGGCCTACGCCCACTCCGGCACCACCATCGAGAACCTTCATCCCACAGCTCACCGGATCATCCAATAATATCCCGGTAAGAATTTTCCTTTACGTTATAATTTACATCCAGTATCCACACGATTTGCAAAGGGGTTCTCCCTTCTCTTAGTAACTCACCGTTTCCTAGTTAATCCAACTCCCGCTGAAATCTTATCACCCACCGCGCTGATCTATGCATATATTTGTGTAACTGCATTTGAATGTCGACCGATGTTAGGAGAACGGTAATGTAGAGATGTGTAAACACGATCCGTTTGGCACGTTCCAGAATCACGATGGAGACGGCGGGCCTGCCGCTGCCCGGCTACCACTACATCGCGCCCAACCACATCGTGAAGGCGCCCATCCACTGAGCCGCCGCTCCCCGCGCCCGCCGCCCCCCGCGCCCGCCGCCGCCCGCGCCCGCCTCTCGTACTCGCTGAATGCTACGATCCTGGCTCCAGCATCTGTTCGAGTAGACCTCGACACCGAAGGGACTCGAGGGAGAGCGATCGGCTAGCGGCCGACCGTACCTTTACATTTGTTACGAGTTTATAAGTATTTTAGATATTCCTATATTATTCTCCACTATTTAATCGATAGAAGCGCCACCTGTCGGTGCTTCGTATCGACAAATCTATAGAGAGGTTCGACGGATTGATCTTTTAACGATGCGAAAGATTTAAAATGACTGACGTTTAAAAATTTTATCGGTCCGCGAACAGCGAACTTATAAATGTTCACCGAGCACGTAACTATTTTATTTATACGTTCGTTCGCTGTTCTCGGACGGTTCGTGGCATCGGTGGATTGCTGAGTTGATCGAATTTACTATGGATTTAAGCGGTCAAATATTTCAATTATCCATTTAAAATTATCTTTACGACGATCGTCGCCGATCACAAAGAATTATATTGTTGAACGAGGAGTCGAACGGAGCGTCGGCGTAGAGTAGGAGTAGCTGCGGCACATTCGACCTCGGCCCGCTGACGTAGGCTAGCGGTAGATATTAGCGATCAGAGTGAGAGGGTTAAAGACAATATTTGTAAATAACATTTTCGTAATAACCTGAAGTTAGGTGTTACAGTACGCGGCGGCGCGCGCCCGCGGGCGGGGCGGGCGGGCGGCGGCGCGCGCTCGCCGCTACGGAACCGGTGGGATCAAATCCTTTAAGAAACTTACATTAAAAGGAGGCATAATATAAACTTTTGAGTGCGTCATTCATATGATCTATAAATACAAAAGACATTACAAATAAAAAAATAGCGTTAACTGAATGTGATAGTCTTGTAACATATTTTACACATAAAGATCTCTTAAATTATTAACACGTTGTGTACATCGGCTAATGGAAATTTTCGGTCGAATAAATATTATTGGTTTAGGGATCAAACCAAAGATTGTTAAAGTTTGTTTAACACTAATGATGTTGTCGATTTATGCGAAATTAATCTGAGAGTAGCTCGCGTTGTAGTAACGTAAATTAGAAACGTTGATTTCAATTATTTTATTACCCTCTCCAGGCTGCTCCTTACATTTAGTTTTAGAAACAAAGTATAGATTACACGGTAAGCGACATATTTCAAAGAAAAAAGAAAATTTAAAAAAAATTAGGTTAACGTAGATTAAGATAAGAATAGGACCAGTGTAAGTAAATGCTTTCCAGTGAATGTTTTTATTTCCCCAGAAGTTAACAGTGCCACGCGCTAAGGAAACTAGCTGTGCCAATAACTACAGAATTGTGTTTTCAGCAATATCTCGTATAATAATTATCGTATATTAAATTTGTAATATCAATTTAAAATTTTAACAATTAGCTCAAACGATCACATTGTTTAATCAACTTATTATTTAATTTTGCACTCTAGATGTAAGGTGTCTACACAAGTAGAGTAAATAGTATACATATCCCTATGCATATTTCCCTAAAGTCTTCCCCTTCAGTATTCGTGTAATATTAACAAATAGTATTGTGCCAAAGTTGTGTCAAAAATATTTACGAGTATATAACATATACAAAGGATTTGAATGTGACGGCGATGTTCATAAATTGTAAATTGCACTCGGTCGAAACTGTCGGTTCGCACTAGTCAAATTGGTCTGAAATTAAATGGACGATATTTTTTACATTCTAGTCAAAATTTTTTTGGAATCGGTGTACTATTTTAACTTATTATTAAAACATGATATAGTTTATTTATTTTTGTTCGTAAATGTCAAAAGTTTGAATCTATTTTGCGTGCTCTCGCTTAAAGTAATTTAACTTAGCAATAAAATGATTAAATCAATTATTTACGATAATGAATTGCAAGGAGCAATGTATAGAGCTTTGTACTGTTAAGTACTACACATGTATAAATAGAATTTATTCGATATTAACGACTCTGTCGAGAGGATGGAACGGTAGAGGGATGTAATTTCATAGCTGTGATTTTGGAGCGCACTTTTGTGCATAAAAGCTACGCTAGATGGAGGCGGCGTCGCCGGCCGGCCGGCGGGGGGCGTTATACATTTAGTCAAATGCAATTATACATAATAATAGTGAATAGTCTTATTTGTCACGTGCATTACGTTCGTATTATAGTTTGCGAACATTATGAAATCTATATTATAATCGTATTAGCGTAGGTTTTGATTCATTATTGTTACTGTTATTTTACTTTGCTCAAGTAAATATTTATGTAAGTTAGACTTTCGAAGTAATGTAATGTTCGTTTTGCCGGAAGGTGATCGATGAAAATGTTGCAAAAGAACAATTATTGTTGTATGTGTATACGCAAATGAAAATAATTCCGTTTCAAATGGTTTTGTTGGCATTAATAATGATTAGTTATCTCTGCATAGTAAAATTTAATAAAGATAATTTAGATTAATTATTTACAATTATGTAAAGTGATTGTGTAACTGAGCATTGTTAGCAGTGGACTCGTATGAGTGGTAATCGTCAGTTGTCAAATTCTTTTTGTAATTTAAAAGTATGTTGTTCACTTTGGGAACATCATATAATTTATAACCATTATTTTTAAATTGAATGTATCCATATATTTAATCAGATATTTTAAATTTTTACTAGGTGTTAAAGTGTTTCCAGAGTTGTTTACATTTAAAAATGTAAAATGAAACTAAACATGAAAATTTCGTTTGAGTTGCCCGCTATAATTGCACATTTTATGCATACATTTTTATTTTCTGGCATTTTTTACGTTAGCCTTCATTAACAGGGTCGGGCTGCACTGTATAATAGTGTAATTAAAATCAATTTTAGCTAATATTTACTAAATGTTATAGTTATATACGATTTTTAGAAATCTCGTGTTAGCACCTGAACTTTTAATTCTTACTGCACCTTTTGAAGTCCTCTTATTAAATTTGGGACTACTAGATAATTCAAAAATTGCTTTTTGATTGTGTATCGCTACTCGAGAACCAAGCTTTCAAACTGAATCACTATTACTGCCAGATGTAAAAACGATGATAACGCTCTATTGAATATATTTTGTCATTAAATGTATCCGCGTACAGGTTTGAGAAGATTGGGTATAAAGGGTTGTGTAATTTGTTATGCGTATACAATACTCGTTATATTCGCTTCAATCCCCTTTAGTATATGTATGCTATTTTTAAAATTAGAACTACAAACATTTGATGGTAATATTGTAGTAAATCAGGGTAAATAACAGTACAGATAGTGTCAGTCTTAAGTTCACATCACGGTCGTATAGTTCGAATCATAATCCGAGTGCTACTGAAGTGGTAAATACGACAATGTTTTTACCATATAAATTACTTATTTTCAACCGCATACTTTTTGTTAAATCTGACGTCACAGTCTTCGTACTTTAAGCAGTAATAGCTTTACCGATTTCAACCATCACGTCAAGGTACCTGAACTGTAATTGACAAATACCAAAAAATACCCGTTTAACCTACACGTACCTACCTACACGTCCTACCTTTGATTCGCGTTTTATCTTGTTAGCATAAACATATAACATCGTATGTATCCTTACAAATATTATCGACAACTTCAATTGTCTGCGTGATCTAACATCTCACGCACTCGCATATGTTTGTGGTCGACTGTAGCTTAATAAACATTATTGGAGGTCTCGAATCGACGTGGGCTGTGCCATTTTTGTTGTTTCACGTTCATTTAGAGTTAACGTTAATGGTACGTAATGACTGAGTATAGTTAAGATTAAATTATCAAAATGGCAATAAAAATCTCCCAATCTTGATTCACCAATGAATGCAATTTCGATAAGCATTTAATTTTTAAATCTCGTTATAAACAATGATCTGTACCCGCTTTCCACCGCTTACGATATTGATGCACCAATCCACTTCACCACTTTAGGATGGTGTTTATAGTTTCAGACGTATATGGTTCTTTTTTATAATGCAATTCGAACAGTTCATGATTATTTTATTAAAACTATGCATAATGGACGAATTTAAATTAGTTTACTACATCACTCCAAGAACGGATAACGGTTAATGATAAATATGATTATTTAATGACTAGTAATAGTTATATCGATATGTACAAAAATTGTATCTTTGTCTCTATATATTAAAATTGGAATTCATACCGGCTAAAAGGAAAAAAAAATCTTCAATTTCATCTCTGTGGGAACCAAGATTGAACACTAAAATTATTGACTTATTATAAAATCCGTATTATAGATTACTCTCGTAGAGAATATAATTAGGGTTTCTTGTAATATTTGGATGTTCACTCGTCATATCTTTCAAATATCACATATCTATTTGTCAACATATCTAATCGTTTTGTGAATTGAATTGATTAATGTTAATAAATATAAATGTTGTACTTACGGTTACAGTATACTGTCATATGTTAGTTTCAATATGATTAATGTTTGTTTTTATTATGTTAATTCAATAAAGTGTGTAAATAAAACTGTGTTTCACTTCCTTTGTACCTCTTTAAGTACCTACATACGTCTCTATCGACTAGATGGTTGATTATACACATGCTTACACTATTGCGTATTATAAATTTCGTCTTATATTAAAATATATTATAATATATACATATACTTAACTAGTCCTCTTTCCTGTCCTACCTTCACTCGTAAAGTAGTGAATTTAAAGTTATACGGACTTGCCCAACCTAACCTTTATATTATTAAAACAATTAGTGAACCCATTATTCAATACCTTCCTACGTATACAATTACACCAGAGTAATAAGACTGTGGTTATTATTAAATAGTAGTAGAACAGCCAGTCCGTCATAGATTACGACCCTGAATAAATATCTAATAGTTAACAAGTACCTACCTACCTATTAATTTTTTTTCTAATCTTAATAATTACGGATATCTGTTAGTAAAACGATAAGCGGTATGATGGTAATATTAAATTGGCTAATTATATATGTCGCAATCCTAAATGCAAAAAATGTAAATATATACCTATAGTTTTAAAAATAGTTGCCACCCATAGATGGATATCATTCATATAACAGGTACCTATAAAGGTACCTACTTCCGGACTGCGTTGTCTATGGAAGAGTAATATAAGGTTAAAACACACGTACTGGTAAATAACAATTCTTAACAAAGCTTAGGTATACTTATTGTATTTCTCTTTATCGCGATTGTTATCTCCTAGTTATAGAACAAAACTCATAATTTATCTTTTTGTGTCTCAAAAGTGTTCTTATACCTTGGCATAAGAACAGGTAATTCGTTAAATGTATTAAACTTAAACGAGTTTTTTAAGACTCAATAGATAAAAAAAATAGGTATAGGTATAGGTATAGGCCTATAGATAAAAAAATAGGCCTTTGGGAAATGACATACCTAGATATATTTTATAATAAAACATCTACAATCATTATTACTGTATATATTAATTTTTCAGTTTTCAGTCAAAAGTTTATAAAGCTGACGCACATTGTGTGAAATTGATAGATACATTTTACATAGTCACGTTTGTTGTAAATCAATAAATTTTAGCAAGATAGGTTCTTACCTATGTACTTACGAATCAAAAGAAAATAGTTGATCTCATCTTGACGTACTTTTTTAAAATCTCGTTTTGTCGGGCTGACACGACAGACGGGCAGATACTCGTAGATACGAATTACCTACTCCGTTAAATGTGTACCTGAGAGTAATTACCTATTACTTACAGTACAAATAACTATACTTATACATAATTAGATTATCTATCTTAGGCTTTTATTCTTTAATAAAAAAGCTTTTACCTATATCATGAAAGGTAGGTTATTTGTGCACCGATTCGTACCTATCTGTGTTTTATTCCGCTTCTAACCACATTTTCTAGCCACGAGTAGATTTCAGCTGCATTGAGATCGCCGTTGCACTGAATAGAAAACAGGGAGCTTAGTCAAGTGAATATAAAATTTAAATAGAAATCTTGTAATGGATAGAATGAATAGGGAGGTGCCGACCTATGTACGTACCAACATTGGACCTACTTCATTACTCTATTTTGTTCATTATAACAAGTTTTTATCTAACTTCGCTGATACGTTTAGGACAAAAATTAAACATTAAAACGTTTAAACGGTATTTTGTGGCCTGAATAGTCTCAAATTAAGTGACCTTGACTATATCATGCAGTGTATCGATGTAAAACCAGCGCGTCAGGTAGCAGCCAGGAACAACTGCAACTAGTGTAACTCTTCAATAACTAGCACTTAACACCTAACAGCTAGAACATGATTGGGCTTGATGGGTTCGTCTAAACTGTGATGTGGGTCGGATGATGATGCCACCTGTCCTAAAAGCTTGTTTATGAAGGGATTTAAAAATTAAATCTACCTATTTCTTTGGCTGATTTTATCAATGAAACATTAATTAATTAAACTATCTATTTATGTGACTGATTTTATCAATAAAACGTTAATTAAACTATTGATTTTTGTAAGCGCTGTAACTGTTCACAATAAGTAAAGTCGCGTAAGATTTATTGTCTTTATATAAACGTAACCTGTTAAACGAAGTAAAACCGAAGGTGTGTACAGGTGAGAGCGGCGAGGTCGACGATTGGTCTCGCCTGCTGGCTCGCCATTACCGCCGTTCACGCAATGTCTTGGTGCCCTGACCTCTAACGCAGTTTTGTTATTGACTTTCTTTCACCACACAGCCTCGAGTCAGTAATTAGCCCAAATTTGACCTTCATCATAACAAAAACCTATGTCGTTTACATAACACTATATTTTACGTTCTGTAACAGTCTACATCTATAAGCAAATAATTAATAATGCGGTTGTAATATAAATATGACTCAGCAATATTAATAAAGCAAAACCTTACTGTCAAAAATATTTAGTTACCTAATTAGGAAAATGTAATACATTTTCAATATATTTCACTTATACAGAGAGTAGTATTTCCTCAAATAGTTATTATTAAAATTCTTGTTACGGGTACCTAAATGTTGTTGAATTTAGAGACGACAATTTCCATCGATTTCGTTCGCTTCGAGTGGCGAGAGTATTTAATGTATAGCGTATCGTACATGAAACTGAAAACGAAAGGAACAAAAGAAAAATAGCGGTGTCGTAGCGGAAGGCAATGCGCATGCCCGCCACTGCGCCACTGGTAGCGCGCTGCCCCCTGGCGGATTCGCGCCGCAGTGAGTTGCGTAACAAAGCACACTCGCCTCCAATCGCTCCGCTGAAAACTTTCGCTTCGTGCGCGCCGACGGAATGGGGAAGCGCAAATCGGCATAAAACTTTAACGCGGGGCGCGCTTAGTTTTCGACGAAAAAAAATTTCAAAACACTCACATGACTTTTGCGGATGAATTGAACTAGAAGGTTTTGTTTATTTTTTTGTTTTTTAAAGTTTTTTTACTAAAGTTGACCGTGGCGATAAGTGAACTAATTCTAATTTCGCCGGCTGCGTATAGATAGTACAGTGAAAACCGTCTAGTGTGTGCTTAAATAGTTTTATTTATCTGGTAGCGAGTGGTAGTGGTAGCCCTCGAGACCGCGGTGGTGGTAGCAAGGAATCGATACTGCGGTGGGAGCGGCGAAGGTAAGTTTTATCGTCCTTATGATTTTTGAACAGTAAGACTGTTTTGTCGTAATTTATATAAGTTACATATATGTCGGATTACCTACATGAGTAGAAATAACGAACATTCTGTAAAGTTACGTATAAGTAGTTAGTCAATCGTTTTTCATGAAATTATAAACACTGAACATTTCAAATTTACTAGATTGATGCATTCAATGAATATAGTAGTTTTTTATTATTTACACAATATATTTGGAAATGGCTATGTTGTGCTCAAAATCAATCAGGTAGATACGAGAAGTACCTATAGGTATACATATCTATGTGTACTCAAAACAATTAAGTAAAACATAATTCATAAAATATCGTAAATAATTAGGTAGTTAATAAATAACATACAATAATATAATAAACTGTCCATAACTAGGAGCTTCTTGGCCCCGTTGTTTTGTTAAAAAGTTGGGAAGACGCCAAATTTGGACGAAAAATATCAAAGGAAATCTAGGTCAAATACTAGCCCGCCTGTGCTATATTTTTATGTAACTTAGACATTATAAGGATAGCTTAGTTATTTCAGCAAGGAATCTGATGTGTTCAATGACGAACATAAACATAAACTTACGAATCCACCTTTTAAATTTTATCTCAGACTTGTGTAGTTACCAAAGGTTGTGCTGATGTTGCGAACATCTTACTATATGCTTTTTTGTATTTAGGTAAATGATATCTATACAGAAAATCAACAATTATCATAAACAAAGGCACCTGTTTGTTGATTTATTATTGTGATGATTTATCAGTGACCTATTTGATGTCCTGTAAATAAACTAATTATTCTTAAGCACTGCTGCTATCCATTTTTTTGTTATAAAACAAATTCGTTTGCTTTGTTACATAACTTACATAACGTACCTGCTTACATATGAGTATAACTTGAGATGAAAGATGTAAGGAATGTGCAAATACGATTTTAAAAATCCTATTACTCGTAATATTATAAATGCGAAAATTTGTGAGTATGGATGTTTGTTACTCTTTGACACAAATACTACTGAACCGATTACGATGAAATTTGGTATGTAGGTAGCTGAAGACCC
>DWQT01003836.1:0-11957 GCA_018244895.1 Myscelus amystis hages | reverse complement strand
GCCGGCGCGCCCTCCGCCGCCGACCTCACCGACGCGCTGCAACTGTACTCGCACTTCATCGAGGTACGCGCCCGTCCCAAACTCTAATAATAATAATAATAATATTTATTTTCCAAAAAAACCACAAAAAACACAAGTATGAACATGGATATGTATGAACATGGTTGTCGCTATAGGTTGAGTTCTGGCACAACGTAAGCACCCTTTGGAGTCGGATAGCCGTGTGTGGAATTGTCGTAAGATTGTCCGGCGTCTTGCGACAGTCTTAGGCCAATTATGACCTGAGATACGTTGTTATTCACAGTTCATAGGCATAATAACGTTCCTGCTGGGCGTGTGCAACGAGTTGACGGCGCCGGCGAACGCGAAGAAGTCGAGGAAGAAAGCGAACCACTCGCCGGAGCGCGCGCGCACCCTGGCCACCCTCGGGCACCTGAACGAGGCCGTTCAGGACACGATAGCGATGCTCGACAACGTCTTCGAGAAGTGGCCCACGTACGACTACAAGTCCAGCTTGCAGGCCGAGCTGGACCGACTAAACATAGAAAATTACCAGTGCACCGTCGAACAGAAACTGAACAGCGGCTTGCAGGAAATGCTGCTAGATGTCAGGAGCATGCTGAAGAAGAAATCCAAGTATCTGAAGAGTTTACAATGATTGTACGCTGATGAAAAACGTTATGCGGTCCGCTCGAAGTCAACGCAGCCGTTTTGAGTGTGAAAATATCTTTTCTTATCGCGTTAACAGTTAGTTTTGTATGGGAATTTATTGAAATGATCGGGCTTGTTGAGTTTGCAATTGATAATAACGATAAACATTGGTTTGGAATCATGACATGTTATACGACTCAGTGAAGGGGGCGTGAGCTTTACCGACTAATCCGGTCTCAGTGCATATTATCACTGTTTCTACATATACGGTGTCCGTTTTAAACGCTTTATGTACCATTGGCAGGTCCTTAAAAGCAATTAGACAATACTATATGATATCTGAATGGAGTATTTCCAAGAGTCTGCGGGTAAATTGATAATAGAAATTCCTAAACGCCTTCATAGGATTTCGCAGAATCGCGTGCTTCAATAAAAAGTCTGATGTGAGTAAATGTATATGTCTCATAATAATTATGGTTATAATAATTGTAGTTTTTGGATAGCTCAGCCACTGGTGTTTGATCCAAAACCAAACAGTGCATTGATATGTGATTAATAAGATGTAGCAAAGATTTTGTGCTCTTTTTCATTCCTCCCGTGACACTTTAGACACTTGTCTACTAGTGTCAAGAAGTCTCCTTCTTCCACAGTGAAGTTTAAACTGTAGTCTACGTGATAGTCTTCCTCGCGATTCATATAAGAGGATCCCTTTATTAAAAATATAATTTCAGTTCATTGTGCAAAGAATTGGATTTCAAGGCAGACGGATAATGCAATGACATTAGCTAGCTGTGCTGATAGTCTATGTTTGTGTCTACAGTCTGTTATATTGCTATACCAGGATCGACAAATTGAATATTTTAAACTATTCAATAGCAATTGCTATATTGTTTGGTCTACGGATGACTTAAAAAGCAATCTGCGGAGCCCTAAATTATATTAATCATATTAAAGAGGCTGTGCACTCGTCTGATAGATTAGTTATTTACTATGCTATAGTAAATTTATTGTCATTATTAAGTGTATTAATGTGCCGTCAGTGCGATATTCTCAACGCATTAACATGAATGCCAGTGTGAATCGGTCTTTAGCAGCAAGTGTAGGCCGTTTTTGAACATCATCCCCTTTATTCTGTCCATTTATCGGTCTGTTGTATTAATCTACGGTCTTAAGCTTTAAATAACTGTTATAACACACCATGAACATTGTGTTAAATAACTGTTGTAAACTTGCACAACTTGTATAAAGTTGCACAACTGGTATAAAGTCATATAACTGCTATAAAGTTGTATAACTGTTTTAACGTTATATAACTGTTATAATCACACTGCCATCGCCATATGCTTAATTGAACTATTATGTACAAGTCAGTGAACATATCTTTCACGCTGTATATATATATATAAATAAATATACGTGAATGTTCTCAAATACATATCGTATGAATACTCGTTTAGTTTGTCGCTAGATCTTGTATTGTTTGGTCCGAAAGAGACAACGATAGCGAAACACACGCGTTGAAATATGTCCGCGTTCTATTGCAGGATTTTTTTTACTTTTGGATGAGATAAAGGTGTTCCAAATTTAAAAGTTTCAGTTAATTTTTCCGTTTTAGGGTCATTGACTCATAAATCCAACCAAAATTGAGTGTGACGAGTACTTAAATTTGAAACATTGTCAGTATTGAGGAATTACATTGATGATGTATCGTATTCTTGGTAACATCATCTGCCTTCGTTGGTGATAGCGGGGTGCTATATACGCGCTTTATCATACAATCGCGCTGGCGGTCACGGGCGAGTTGCGTCGAAGGCACCGATAGATGGCGTTGTCGGTTGTGTAAACAGAGCAGACTAATATTTACTTAACTACCCACTATTTCAACGGTTCTTTTGAATGATTCCTATTTTGTATCATTTTGTAAGAAAAGCTTAATGTAAAGCATTGTGATTGTGAAAAACTATAAACGATTTAATATTCTTCGTAGATTAGTTGATAAAAAGAGACAAAATTAGTTGAGCATTTTAATAACTATTTCTAAGTAATTTAAAAGTTTGATGATGTCTTGCCTCCAGAATAATGTCGATTTAAAAATGTTTTACACACTACCTAGGAATGTATTGTACTACAATTCGATCGATTTATCTTTATAAGATAGCATAAAGGCATATGTCATTGTTATTTTTAAACGAAAACGCGGTTTTAGACCGAAATGACATAATAGTGAATTGTTGTTAATATATAGTGTATTTTTATATGACAAATCTGCCCTAAGTAGCTAAATGCAACCTATTAATACTATTTTCAGCAATAAATTATATTTAAAATATATACGGCATTAACGAGTGCTTTATAATCTGTTCTTTATATTATTTTTAGTCTATGTCACTTACACCTCGCCATAATGCAGTAAGTTTCTTTTTTTTACGAATGAACAAAAATATTTTTATAATTGAAACGTCGACTCCTTTTAAACTCTCAAACTGCTTTATTATATTGTATTGTTAATATAAAATATACACAGTAATGTTTCAAGTAGTTTGATTTTTTCTCTACGTTCTTAAACACGGTCCTTACACATTGTGATTAATGTAAGTTGAAATTTGACAAGGCACTGCCATGCCCCCGGTGACGGTGAATTTTTTTATAACAGATTATAAATATAAATGTTTTTTACGTAAAATAATTGAAAAATGTTAAATTTATGTTCGTTTACAGTTATTTTCTTATTGTTAGATTCGTAAATTTACAAAGTGCAAAAGACTGTTGCGAGGGAGAGAAATGGATGCTAACGCAAGGGATAGGGCTAGAATATGAAGCGATGATGTACGTAGCTTGCCTCGTAAATATGTTCGGAAAGTCCCACGTTATAATTTTCACGAAAAAAGACGGGGCGTATTCGACGAATGTCGTCTTTAATTACGAATACTTGGCGTGAGATCGCTCGCTAAATGTTGATACGCTTCAATAACGTGACAAGATTACATTTAATAACAGACTTTACACAAAACGCCTTGTTAACAGGTAAATTATATAACGTAATGTAAACAGAATTCTATGGTGCTCAATTAATGAAAATTTCCATGGTTCTAGAACGTTCCAAAAAGTGGTGTTCTCGAATTGTTTTTAATCTGTTCTCTGCGTGACTGCGTGTCGGGTTGGGCGGACAGCGCGAAGTGTTATATCGTTAAGAGTGGTATCTTACAGTTTTTGTATGTAATTATAATTTATACAGCATGTTCATTTTGTTTCATTCCATTGCGCCCCCAGTTCCTGTTCCATCGGCTTTCCTGTTTCTACAAGCCCTTTATTACGCTTCTGTGAGGTTGCGAACCAAAATTTTGCGGCGCAAAGGCGTTGGTTATTCCGTCAGAAACACTTCCTTTGTATTTGTTACAACACTAGTATGTTTCTTTTTTTAAAACTCTGCTGCTAGTATTGCCAGTGGCGAGAAATAAAAAAAATCAGTTTTTTCAAAAATAAAACAACAGTAAATCTTGACACGTTTATTTACAACACAAATATTGCAGTGATATTTCAGTGCAGATTAAAAATAATCATATCGTCCATACTCAACTTAATTTGCACTGACTTTAGACAAATTATTATTATATTTATTAATAAAGTCTAAAAACGGAATGTGGACGCTTAGGCCCCGACTGCATGCGACAGTTTTATAATCTTATACGAATCATAGACAATCTTATACCAATATAAAAAAAACTCAAATTATGCTGAAAAGTTAAACATTTCATTATTGCCGCGAAACTTGTCAGAGTATGTTACAAGAGTTATTGATTTTAATTCTCTACAAATAATACCTACGTTTCAAGCAACGAGAGAAAATTCAAAAACGAAACTGATAATATCGATGAAATCGTCAACGACAAAAATACTGTCGCATGTAATCCGAGCCTAATGGAATACTGTTGAAGATAATACGGTGTTACTATATAACAAACGAAAAGATAATATTTGGTCGCTTAATACTATTGTCATATCAAGCCAGCTTTAAATGTCACTTGAGCGATCGTATTAAGTCGGATTATCGAACACAAAACCGATTTATCATCAAACAATATACATTATTAGGATGAAATTGATGCCAATCTCAGTTCAAATCACACTTAAAGCCGACACCGAACGTAACACAATTGAAATTGAAAATAATAACAAGGGAAAAATAATAATAATAATATAATAAAAAACTATATAAGATTGCAGCGTGTGACAAATAACATTGAATAAAAGTTCTCGGTACATATAAAACGTAAACACACAACACCCCAAAAAAACACTACTTAAAGAAACATCCTTATGTACTAAAAACCTAGGAACTCTGGGAGGCGAGTGCACAACAGGAATAAAACAATTAAGAGTCAATAAAAATAGGACTAAGATTGTACCTAGATCTATCTAGACTACAGTGCCACCGAAGACACCTCTCAGTATTTAAGTGTGTATTATCTGTAGGAGCTTTTATTGGTGGCAATACCAATAGCAAACTGCACATGTCAAAGTCAAAATGCGCTGTCACGTAACGTCATACTGTACCGAGGCAGTACAGAACGCTAAATCTGTTGAAAGATTTAAAAAAAAATCATCAATTTTAATATTCCATTGATATATATCAAAATATTGCACAACGTTTTTTGTTACTATCCAATTTGATTTTATTCCTGTTACGTACCATTTCAAACTCAGAGCGCACCAATAAACATATTATTAAATAATAATAATACAAAATAAAACTATGAGGGAAATTAAAAAAAAAAAAGAAACATTATTATGCACCAATATTTGAAACTTAAGCTTAAATCATAGCCTACATTTGACACTTACGTAATACGATAAACTTTTTAACATTAATGTTCCATGGACAAATATTTAAAAAAAATGTAATTGACCGACTATACATTTCATATTGAACGGGTTGCCAGAATAGAAAATCATGCACACAACACAGAACTAGTTGAACAAAGAGAATAAAAGCAAATTTTAATCTTGCTTTTGATATGTATTATGCATGGTATTTTTTTTTTAATTTTGAAAATATTTTTTTTCCGTTTGGACTTCATTCTCCCGGTTTCTAGCCAACCAGGCAACGAATTCCCGTTAGCAACGAAATGTATAGGCGAAATAATCTTTTTCGTAACTGGCACTTAATGTCAAAAAGATTTATCCAAAATACCTATCATTATTGACAGTTAATCCCATTTTAAAACTGTAGCTATGACAGAAAAGTCTGTACAACATAAGTACCATTGATATTATTTAAATCAAAATTGCCATACGTGTGACTAAATAGCAATTTTATCATTTCCATTAAAACGAAAATATAAACAATATTCGACTAAGAATAGTTAAATTTAATTGTGCTTGCACGAAATACTGTGGAAAAGAAGAAAAAAAATTCTCAAAAATATACTTTTTTTTGTTTTTATGGTAAAAATAAGATGATTTCAATTTTTTATATGCACGTGTGTATATTAAATAGACTTGGCTTTATATACATATACAATATATATATTCACAAGCACAATTCGGAAAACATACAGCATAAAAATATAATACATTTTTACCAAACGAATTTCAAATAACATAATGATACATCTATGATATGTAATACATATTGAAGGGAGAAACATATCAATTATGTACCATATACATATATGAAGGTACATAAATTATCATTAATTTATGGGAAAGATTGCACACACCGAAAAGATTCAAAATTCGAGGTTTAAATGGGTCCGTTTATATACATACTGATTGGTATCAGCGTAGCAATCAAAATGGATCCACATCTCTGCACGCACAAAACAAACATCGCTTCCTCGGCACAATTGTAACAGCATTTTATAAAGTATGTGAATACAGTTAGAATTAATATCTTAATTTTATCACAACACAACACAAACTGGGACAATTTAATTAACAATACATCCCATTCGTGTAAAATTTATATATCAATCGATTCACATTGGAAAAATATACATCTTCGGAAACCGACCGCACAGGCTGTAGTTTCCATACATTTACACATTAAGTTACTACTAAGATAATTTAATATATTATGAATATATGAATGATAATTATGCATTTCAATTAAACTCAACCAACCACAAACATAAATAAAACATTTTTTTTTTTAATAAAAAAAAATTTCTGCCAAACCAAATCTTTACATCAGGTATATATATACAGGTATACAACATATATGTATAGAGATATATATATTTAAAAAAAAATCGTGAAACTGTTGTACATATTTATGAATCTTTTTCCATTCGTACACTACTTTAAGCTCAACATTTGGAAAAAACAATTTTGTTTTCAAAAACATAATTCGTTTTAGACAGAGTCCTCAGATAGAATTCAGAGGAGAAGGAGCATTTAAAGGCATTATACATATTACAATTACGTCACATTCTCGTCATTCTTCGGTCATCTTTGTTTTTTTTTTCAATGTTGCCAACACTAACATAATTGTTAATGTAATAGAAACACTTCATAACAACACCAAGCTACACACATCAATATAAGATCCAAATATAAAATCTGTTTCGAATGTAAACAAAATAGGTATATAAGAAATTTTCATTCGAAAAATAAAACCGTCCCGTGTTAAAATAAGGATTTATCCCGCTCACTTTCTACCGTACACCGACTTAATATACAGAATTGTACTTTTCGTGAATACAAAAGGTATTTTTTTTCCCTTTATCTTTTACATTTAATTATCACATTCTGTTATGAGAATAATTACTTTTATATCCATACTGTCGTGTTGTGTTTGATTTATACTATATTATATATTGACAAAGTTTATAATAATTAGCTCTTATTCTTCGAGTATTTTGGAATATTGGTCATTGTAATTAAACTTTAGTATCAATATTTTTTTTATTGTAGGCAACTTCTTTTCCCATGCGGGGAAATTATTTGATGAACAAACTGTACTTGAAAATAATTGATTGAAAAGTAAAATATTTGTCAATCAATTAAACTCAACACGTATAACAATAATTGAGTCTACTAAACATACATACATACATATATATTGTATGAAATATCCTATTATACAATGTGTGGAATAATGGAGATAAGTGTTGATTGAAGTTAGGTTAATATTAAGTGTCCATTATATTACATGGGAAAAAAATTAAATTTCTATGCACGGGGAGGTAAGAAATAAACCATAGTCTTCATAGGTCTTGTGGCAGTCAGATTAATGAGTGAATTTTCTTATTTTATTACATACTTTGATGGAAGGGAAACATAGTGAAGGAATGTTAACAGACATCGTCAGATATATATTATGTGATGAGCTATATGCTTTGCACAGTGAATTAATAATGTTTGTGTTCAGTTCGAGCGTGTCATTTGGTCAGATATCATATCAATATACACAGTCCGCATAAAACTGTTTCGCTTCTACGCACAAAACATAAAAAAAAAAACAACTATTCTAAGATAGTATCTTAGTGTTATTCAGTGTAAAAGATATCCAGTCTTTTTGGAGTTATAGTAAAAACGGGAGAGATATTAACAAGTCGATAAAAATAATTATTATTTCAAAACTAGCAAAAGTCTAAAATACACTTAATGTTTGACGCATGGGGTGATGTAGATAATTTACAATCGCACTGTTGTCATCACCCTGTATATCTTTCATGTAATATTTCCTTAATATATATTTGAACTCTTCCCAAATCGAAATAATAGTCAAAGAACCGATATGAATTATAAGAAAAGATCATATAAAAGTATTACATATATACACATAGTGCAGTCAACGTAGAAAAATCAGACATTTTCTCAACAGTCCAGATCGGACTGTCGATTCGAGAAGGGCGTAGCTTATATGGCTAGAATATTCTAAAAATACTATGGAATTCCAAGAGAAGCTCATTGTGCATATATTCATGTGAAAGATATTTATTTTTATTACACAGACGGTTACAATAATGGCAAACTTATCGTAGTTCCACTGGCGTTGAACGGTCGGTATTCATTTGACATTGACATGTGTCACTGTCACTCGTGACATTGACGTTTGTCATTTGACATTCCCGAATGATATTCGACGTTTGACAGTGACAAATAGCCAAACCGCAACGCTTTGATGATAAAAGCATAAGGATAAATTCACCAATATTATCCCGTTATTAAATAAATAGATCTCGTCAACTGATGAATAGTAGTACGGAAATAGAATTGAATTAACTCACAGCATACCTTGATATCGTATTATCGTTTCATCACCGACTCCATCATCAACGTCTCATCACTGTCGTCACACACTAGGGCAGTGTTCGGCCACTGGCTTCACTTATCACTCATCACTTATCAATTATGAAATTTACACAATATACACTAAATAATATAGGTTCGTTTTCGTTCGTGTTCGCGCGATTGTCGTCCTTATCACTCAGGGCTTAAGGCGTTTTATAGCTCGAGGCGGCCGGTCGGTCGACGCGCCCGCACATCTACAGGGTGTGGAAAATGTCCCGCGCGTTATTCTTCGAATAGCGCCTGTAGGAGCACTCGCTGAATCAGCTGCCACTGGAACACAAGGACAATCGATGATTTTATTGTGAGAATGTGGTGATTTTTATATTCATAGTGGTGGCACTGATAACATACTTATTACAAAACAACCAATCATAGTCAGGTAAAGATTTGGAGATATTAAGTTATGGTGGTACCGCTGGAGTTGAACTAGAGCATGGATGCACAGGCCGCGTGCCGAATACTGGTGGCCCGTCGACAACAAAAATAATACTTTCGTACATTCGAAAAATATTTTAATAAATTATTATCAATTCTTTATTGTCTTTAATGACCTATAGTTCTGGCGGCCGCCCGCCAGCAGTTCATGATTTGCCCGAGTAGTCCCTAGTCTTAATAAGTCTGTGCAACCCTGAACTAGAGGGTTCTACCACCTTACGTAATGAAGTGTAATGATGCGTGGTATGAGAGCGGTCACCTTCTGTTGGGCATGGCGCGGCGGCGCGCGGTCTGCCGCTGGTGCTCGAACTCGAAGTCTTCTTCCGTGACGTTGAGCCGCTGCATGTGGTACACGAGGTACTCCTCGGCCAGCACCGGCTCGGGCGGGTGGCGCAGCACCTCGAGCGTCTCGCACAGCCCGGCCGCGCGCCGCCGCACCTTCGCCGGCCCGAGCGCGCCCGCCAGGATCACCAGCGCCGCCTTGAACAGCACCTGCGGTCACACGACACCTCGCGTCAAACTCTGCACTAAATATTGGCGAGTCAATGTGAGAAACACTCCGCTAAATATTGGTGGGATATTTCAATGTGAGAGCTCTGGGAGAGTGTCGATAGAATTGTTGAAATACAGAGACCTATTTAACAATTGCAATCAGTGTCACGTAAAGGGCAGAAGACGGGAGTAGACTGGAGCGTAAACGTAAAGGAGAGAATGTGGATAACTTGATCATAATATATTGCTAGAAGACCGAATGCGATCGAGGAAGCAATCGGTGAGATCACTACACTGTGAGTAGACCACGAGTAGACTGTATTAAACCAAAGTCGATAACGAGTAGACCGTTTTAGACCAGAATAGACTGGTAGCAGAGCGCAACAGACGCGAGTAGAGCGGCGCGCTCACCTTGACGCCCTCGCAGAGGAAGCAGTCCCAGACGCGCAGCAGGCTGTCCCAGGGCAGCGTGCGCGTGAGCGCGCACAGGAACCACTCGGTGGCGTAGAGCACGGGCTCCACGCGGTGCTTGCCCAGGTGCCGGTGCACCGCCGGCGCCGTGCGCCGCAGCAGCGCGTGCAGGATGTCGCCGTCGCGCTGCAACACCTGCGACCAGTAGTGCACTTGTAACGTACTGGTGAGTTACTAACACTTTTCTTAATATTCGTTCGTGCGTCGACGTTCTTCTGTTTTCCGTCCTCGGTTTCTTGTTCTTCTTTTGTTTTCTGCAGTTATCTTCTTCTGCAGTCCTCCGCGCACGCTTCTCGACGCCGCAAGGGCTCGCTATTATTTGCATATTCACATTTTCATAATTAAATATTTTGTTACTGAATATATGTACAGTGGGAGTGACTAAGGACTTTTATTTCCTCTCCGGTCACTTCTACATTGGTGAACCGACGTTAGAACAATATAGCGCAGTGATATTGTGACGACCGATATGGGAAGCATTACGACCTCCGGTCACGCCTACACACTCGATATATCGCATGTGCTCCTTTCAATATTTGACCGGAACCGCAGTAAGACACGCCGACTGCGAAATCCGGATAAACACTTGTGCGCGAGGTGCGCAGCACATTTGTTTGTTCTGTGTCTGGATGTAATAAAGATGTCAATACACATATTATATTATGTGTATATTATAATATTTATGTTTATTAGCTGTCCGTTTTCCATAACCCGGTTATTAAATTACCCAATTTGAAATCAGATAGCCGTGTGTGGAATTGCCCTAACATATTATATATTTTAAACGCACAATAGACAATTTCTATTGTCGCTTTCGCGCCGCGAGTCCCAAGGGCGGGGGTTTCCCGGTTTCAATATGCAACGGCTTTCTAATCAGCGATGTCGAGTTTTTTTTTTTATTGCGCCACCAATTTCAGTTTAATTGCCGCGGGCCGCGGGCAAAAGTTAGTAAAACATATATGAATTTGTGTAAATTCGAATAAACATTTGAAAGGGCACAGCTATATTAAAATCAGAGAGAGACGCTTCAACTTTAAGTAACATTATAAATACACGTAACGGTACGCACCTCCAAGCCGGGGTTGTAGTAGCCGCTGAGGTACTTGTCGCTGATGCTGACGAGGCACCAGAACGCCTGCACGGCCGGCATGTGCATCAGCAGGAACGCGGCGACCGGCGCCTGCGCCTGGAAGTAGCCCACCTTCGGGTTGAGCACCGAGTACGCCTTCAGCACCGAGAACAGCTCCTGCTGCCTGCCGAGAACAACACGGAATATGTTAATCGAACGCCGAGTACGACTCGTCACAGTCGGTAGGAACGGGTTATTCGAGAGCCGAGTACGATTCGTCACAGTCGGTACGAGACTATTGGCATACTGCATTTGGCTGATTCGAATTCAATTCAAAATCATATTCAAATTGTTTTATTCATTACTAGCTGACCCGGCAAACGTTGCTTTGCTATATACATTATTTTGCCGTTGTCGCAATTGTTTTTATTGCTGCTCCTCTCCTATTCCTCTTAGCGTGATGTTATAGCCTATAGCCTTCCTCGATAAATGAGCTATCTGACACTGAAAGAATTTTTCAAATCGGACCAATATTTCCTGA
>DWQT01003835.1:0-11958 GCA_018244895.1 Myscelus amystis hages | reverse complement strand
TATAAGTGTAAAAAGTACAAACATTAATGTCTGACACTTATGTCACAATTTCTGTCGTAGTCTGAACGTACCATTACTACATTATTACAATATTACATCTACATTATTACATCTACTCTCAACGAACTCCATGTAACAAAACTCATTAGCTAAACCTACGTAAGCTAAATACATTCCCACACAATTTAATACCACTTGAAACTGCATTGAAAATAATTGCACCGATCAAGTATTCATTGGTGCGGAATGGAAGGAGTCGCATCCCGCACCGGGGGCCGGTGAAGACGGATCGAACGATTCTACTCGGATAATTCCGTCGCCGTGTTGCCCCTGAGAGATTGCTGGAATCGCAGCCCCGTTTACATCAGCTAGCTACTGTGGCTACCAAGTTGAAACAAAGCTGGACCAAGTTAAACAAGCAAGTTGGAACAAATAAATGTTTCAACTATACCTTCTAATCGATGCAGTGATAGTGATATTTGAAATTCGGCAAAGGAAAAAATGACAAGGGGAAGGACTCATCTGAGTCTGAATTTTAATAACAGTACATGTGTGCGATATATGCACTAGGTGTATATAGGTAGGCTGTATGATTGATTTTCGGTTTGATACTAAGTAATTGAAGAAACGGTCAAACTTAACATCCAATCCAATGTGTTCGCGCACGGCGCTCTCCTTAACTGCTTGATCTGAGGAAGGGTTTTATAGGAGACTTATGGATAGTACCTATATCCAAAATTAATAGACTTAATAGTCTGCCTATATTCGAACTATTAAGTGTCATCTATATCTAATGAAAATATGCCAGTTAAGTGCTCTCCAATTAAAAGACATGCCAGTCAAGTGGATTTTGAATAGTCATTCTATTTGACTGGCAATGCAAACGCGTATGATTGGTAGGGTCGCCACCTGTAGTCACCGAGTGCAAGTCAACAGATCCCCTGGATGCCCCCGGGATTGCAACGGGATTGTTGAACGTTATTTCTCCTCCATTGTTAGTGTATGCATTATTATCTTTGAATATTATTTGCTTATTTTCAGTCGATTGCCTCTTATGAAGTTTATTGTGCATGCAAATTAATATGAGGAAATGTTAATAATTAAATCTTTGCTTTTAAAAGTTTTTTTGTCAGTGATCCTTGTTATGATTATCTCTTTTACTACTCCACTGTTGGGCATAGCTGTCCTCTTATGAGATAGCTCAAAGCCACAGTCTGCCATAGCAATCAAGTACAAAGTAACAGGACTTACACAATTTCCAAAATCCTAAAACTGGCCGGTTTGCTCATAATAATTCCCATTGCAGTTATAGCGACTGATTTTTAACGTTCATGCATAACAATTACTTCATACAGTCTGAAGTGTGTGTCAAGATTTGAATCCCAGACCCTGGGAATAAGAGGATAAAATTTATTCGGAAGCTGGAGAGAAATAAAATTGGCTCTTGTTTCAGAAAATATATGAGTTTTAAAACCTATGTTTTCTTTTACATGATGGATGTCTTATGACTGCATGAGTGTAAGTTAAGGTATAGGTCGTTGTGAACAAAAGTGTTAGTTAGTTAGTATTAATGGGTAACATGACAGCAGGAAAAGGATTATTAGTAGCATTAGCTTAAGTACGACATACCTATATGAAAGCTATTCAGTGTACTTCGAATTTTAACATTTATATTGGTCAATATATATACAAATGTAGAGAAAACGTATGTGGGAAGAGATGTGATACAAAATCTACATACATTCGCTGGTAAATCCGATAATGTTCGCGTACAAAGTTGCGCTGCCGCGAAAAACCCATTTTGCCGCTCGATGTAGCAGCCGTATCAAGATGGCAGCAATTAAAGGTCGGCTATAGATGTGGGAGATGGATGCTGGGCGTTTTTGGATGCGCCATACTTCTAATATAGTCCCATTTGTAGTCCAGAACTATTTAATCTAGCGATTTCTGTTTTGGATGATTCCGAAAAGTACCTTGAAAAAGGTTTTGGCGATAATCCCGTAGTTGTATCTTAGCTATGCGGTATCTATCTTTGCAAATATATTAACGATATACGAAATGTTCTAAGTAAGGCTTTAGATCAATAAGAGCATACTTTCAAACTCGAACACAAATTATAAGGTATAAATTATAGTTTAGTTACCCTTTAATATAATGATGATTAATATTTTTGTCTATCTAACATATTAATCGTGCCAGGATGTAAATGAAGAAACCGGAGTGGGAGGCTAAATTTCAAACCAATACTGTACCTTTGCTAATATTATAATCCATATAGTAAACACTAAACACCTCAGTCCACATATTCACTTTTAGATAAAAAAATATTCAGTGGAATGGCACTAAAAATATGCCACATCCACACAACACAGATCGTGGATACGAACAGAATTGCGCGTTTTTACGGCATTCGGCAAACCGTATGACTAGACGAGGCGGATCATTAATCGCGAACTTTTAGATGTGAAGCGATAAAAATTACGCCGCTTCAGCCACCGGAGCGAAACGTCACATATCTGCGGTGAATGGCGTTTGGAGATCTGAAACGGTTATTTGCAACGATTCCGCTTTGAACAATCCGTTCACGTTGATAATACTGTGGATTTGTAGATGGAGTGCGTCAGGGGCAGCCATTAGCACCGCTACTTTAGTAAGAATTGACGTTGATAATACTATAGATTTGTACGTGGAGTGAAATATAACGTGAAAAGTACAAGTTTGTTTTTTGTGAAATGGAAAAGAGTTGGAATGAAGTTTCTAAAACCGTTCGAAGTTTTAGTTACTATTTTCGTTGCGAGCCACCATCAATCAGCAATATCGACCTTAAAGATGCAATCTGTGACGGATTCCAATAATGATCTGGCACTGTCACACGCTAATTGCTAGATGAAGGAGATTGATACAGTACATTAGCAATAGAAGTCGTTAAGTTCTCGGTATAAGCTTTTAAGAATTTCTGTATCTTTTTTTATATTTCGTATTCCTGTTTACATCGGTACGTATTTTATTAGTGTGTTTTGTGTTCACGCATAAATAAGTATACGTGTATGACAAAATAAGGTTATGATAACAAATATGAATGGTCATCCAGAGAGTTATCCCGAATGTCAAGTAATACAGTATATTAAAAGTACTGAAAGAAATCCTAATATTTGTGACATGATATTTAAAACATCGCCTTTAATGATGTTACTGTAACATTTAATAGGATGGGCACTTTGTTGTACTTATATATATTTTGTATGTAAACGATATACGAATATATTTGAACAAAACATATGTACATTCAAATACAAGAACAACATCATAATTGGAAACAAACTCTACGCATTCACATAACAACACGTTTGCTCGTTAACTTGTCCAACAAGATCCAGCCTTCGAAAACTAGACGTCGGCCAGTTGACGCTTCCGAGAAAATTATATACCGACATACAATCATACATACGACTCGAGCCATCAATCGAATCGATCAAGCGTGAACACATTCCATCCCTGTCCAACCAATGGCACAAGTACAGCATGAGCAGGACGGCCGTAACGAAGAGAAGGGCACAGACCACGCCTACACGATCGAACTGATAATGAAAAGAAACCCGTTCTGCGCGAGCGCATACGATTTTTATCTCGTCATGACTCGAGTTCGCGATCGCCGCGCGTGCTCGGGCTTTGTATTAAAATTATCTTTATAGCTCCAAACGTGGGAGCAGATGATATTCGTTTAAAATTCTCAAATTACAGAATGAGTCATGCACGATCCGAGGACGTGATGAGTGTCATTGGCACATTAATAACGTGCCACTCTGATGGGGCGATTGGTGGCTATTAAAGGAACGATGTTTACATTATTAACACAAGCTGTTGCGTGTAACGTGTTATTTAGTGAAGCTAAGGGTCTGATGATACTAAATATGACTTAATAAAAGAAAAAAAGTTAATGAATCCTAGACAACAATTGTTTATGTATTCCCCACTCAATTAAGAAGACATTCCAGAACAAGCAATAGTGGTGAATGAGCAAGGGTGAAAGGATTTAGTTTATTCATGAACAAAGTTAGTCTTGTACATAGATGTAGGCTGAAATTTGATTGCAATGTCATGTAATGTTTAGCGAAATGTAGCCTATGATATACGCTGTAGCATGATCCACCAGAATGTGCCTATTCATCAACCTCTCCAAATTATAGGGTATGTACCTGAAAAAATTAATACCACCAGAAAATTTAAGTGTACTTGTCTGTAGAGGAAACAACCAGACTGGACTACGTACCTATTAAATAACGTCGTGATAAAAGGAATCAATACGATTATGATTAACTAACCAAGAAGATGTCGATAAATATCACTTGGAAACACTCGATTACTTTAGGTGGTAACGAAAAACCTCAGTAAATACCTTTTCTGTTGATTTCACAGAAATATCAAAGACTATAAAAGAAATCAAAAACAGTTACTCACCGTTAGAATTCTTTATTTCATACAACTAATAATAAAATTAACAATATATACAACTAATAATTATTTAATCAAACTAAATCCTAATCAATAATCTGCTTACAGTTAGTTATCTCATGAGGAAACTCGCAATAAAAACTTAACCTTCATTATTATCGGCCGGCATTATTTCAGTACTGAACGTAGGCATCTCTCAAGGCACAGTATTTGGTCCCTTGATAAATGGCGCTACGTACGCAGGGCCAGAAGTATCTTGCAGAACAGCAGCACACCAAGACCAACACATTCGATATTGTAAATTATATCAATTATATATTGCTTTCTTATATCAATAACTCTACTGACGATTCTACTAGGTCCATCAATATAACATAACACTCATATTTGTACTCATTTGTTATTAACTTTAATGTCTATCACATGTCTGCATACTGGAATATAGTCGATATTTATACTTTTAAAAACGCTTTAATAATTTCTAGCAATTCTTGTTTAAATAATAAAGCGTTTTATATTTGTTGATAAAGCATGTTTTCGAAAAGTGCAGTCATACTTGCTGGCAATTAAAGGGGATGAAAAAATGTTTCAGAAATTAAGATAACTCCAAAAACCTTTAAAGACAAATTATTTTTTTGCACCTACGTTTTTCAAGGAATTTATTAATTAACAGTCGATCTTATCTTAGCAAAAAATACACAGTACACCAAGGTAACATTAAAATAACTTGTATTAATGATAGAAGTAATAACCAATGTTAATATTCTTCACCTCTTCGATAGTTACTGTTCGTTTACACCATGCTGTATGTATATTTCATATTTTATTTAAAACAGTAATAATTTACCATGCTGTCCGCTTATCTTCTGTACATCACCCTTTAATATTAATACTTCATAACCATTACAAAACCCAGCGAACAGGTTATAGTATTAAAGGGAATATAAAGATAAAACTGGATCATTAATAAAATTACACTGTGTCTACTCCTCGATAGATGTCGCTACTTAACTCATATCAAACGAGACACTCCCGCGCATCTGTTACTAACGCCATCTTGTGACGCAATTTTTAACTAGATCCACCAATTTAGATAGACCTCCGCAAGCATTCGAAGTTACTTCGTAATGTGTATATTTTATTGCATTCAAGACGGGGGAAGGAGACCTAATAGAATGGTCGTTAATAATTCGATTTTAATAGTAGCCAGGCTTCTGAGATATCGAGATCGGCGGAATATGAGTCTACAATTATTTTTATAACGAATGATTGCGTGTGTGAATTGATGGTCGATAATTTGGTCCGGCAAGATGGCGAGTTGCTTTGATTATGAGGAGTTGACGACCCTTCGGCATTTATCTGGCGTAAAGCAATCAATCCTTTTTTTGTCATACCATTACTTGGATGTATTTTGAAAGCAATATTTTATATAATACAGTACAATTCATTTAATAGAGAAAAAATGTCACTGCGCATTTTGAACTTCAAATCACTATTAAGTAGTAGGTACATTAGATAACATTTTGAAATTCCAAAATAGAACCTTAAAGTACTTCACAACGGTCTGTAAGGCGTCTGAAATATGTCATATGTATTGTCTTCTGGTTGGTTGTTAACCTGAAACAAGCTTTATTAGGTACATTTTTGTCTGTTTGTCTGTCTGTTTGTCCAGACTAAACAATGGGACGGCTGAACCGATTTTAATGGGACTTTTATTGGAAGACTGAGAAAATGGACGATACTGGAAAGTATCAGGATTAACGGCTAACAGCGCGGGCAAAGCCAGTCTTAAACAAGGTTACAGAAATATTACAACATTCTATAAAGCTTTATTTATCATAAAAGCCACGTGTGAATGATACTGTTCATGTTTACGTTAGGGCATTATTTTTGTAGCTCTCACCTTTCATCCAGGTATTTCTGGATGGCATAATTAAAGTTTTTATCCAAATTAATAAAACCGTCCATGTAATTGACGTGATAATTTGAATAATTCTTCATAGGACGAGAGCTGGCTGTGTTATCGTTAATGTCTTGGTCGACTAGCCAGATAGTTAAGCCAAGTAACAAAGTAACTGCTGATCTGGAAGTCCTTGGATCTATTCCCATCCAGGAAAAATTCAAACCAATCACTAGGTATACGCATTCGTAGCTTATATAAACTACGTTATTAAATTATTATTAACCCCGCTAGAGACCTGGCGTGATAGAGAAATTCCTAATAATATGCTAAGACCACTGATTATGGATATTTCATCTGATGTCCCTTTCCGTGTGCGGCCCCCGGCCTATGGACCATCTAAATGTCATTATCGTCTCTTGATTTATCGTAACGTTTATCGGCGTGATCGCCATATTAGCGTTACGATTCAGTCACGAATCGATATTAAATCTGTAACTATTAAAATCGAATCAGCGGTTCAGGGTTGAGTAATTTGGAAGAGAAAAGAATAAAAGAAAATACTTAGCTAACAAATAAAAATAAAAAGAAAAAAAACATCACATAGTAAAATTTTTTTTTCACCTTTAAAGTTTTACCCATAAACAGGTCAAATACTCGTGAATACAACACATTTACCTACTTTATATGGGAATCGAACCCACAACAAAAATCGCAGTTAAGATCGCTAACTTGGTACTGGATCAATAGACTTTCAGTCTGAATAATTTTAGGTTCCGCCTAGTTTAAGAACAGTGAGATTTATCTGCTTAGTCCGCATTCTCTATATGACTATTTAAATGAACACGAACATAATCCCCAAATTACTTGAAGCAAAGGCGTTGTACATGACAAAAAGTTGCTACCTGTGTTGAGTGGGAATCGATATCGGATTATGAGAAACCTGTCGTGTCCAGCTGTTGATTATAATTTTTTTTTTATATCGCATGAAGGTATGCGCATGAGTCACGTAAGTTCGAAATATGTATTAATACGTAACATTGCATTAACGCGTTAAAGGAAAATATGACGAAACCTTCAGACTTCTACAGAATGTTCTCTGAAGTACGTTAAAGTACTTGGACAGTGTATTAGAATACAGCCTTCGCGCTATGGAAGCAGACCTCTGTGCAATGGAAGAAAGTAAAGTATAGAAAAAGTATAGATTTCTTTTTTCTCAACCTAAGTTAAATTTAGTTATCTTTTAATCAATGGGTGAGTTCGTAACGCTCCTAACAAAATTCAACCATACTAATAATGCTTTTGATTAGAGATTAGATGCTATCAAATAAAAACTGCATACAATTATACAATCACAGCCCGGCCCCTAACGACGTAGGCAACAAGCACCGAATGCCAAATATCTTTGCCCTTGCAAACGTGATATGCTTCTACAATCATAATTCTCTTCATACATATGCGCCTATTTCAAATACTTAACTCCCCATCACCCAGTACTTACCCAGTGGTTTAGGTAGGAAAACCTTGGTCTTCCAGCCCTTATATCTTAACACGTTCAGATATAATATCGGTTTTGTCATTATTTCATTAACCACTAATACTTACTTCTGTATCTAAAACTATCAATAGAATAATATTTTTTATCTAATATATCTACATACGAATATTTTTAGGTAACATTTCATCCCATTATTATGCTACGTATCTATAGCATTTTCGATTCGGCAGTGTGATATCATAAGTTTTTAGGTCGACGCGGAGAACATTAGCACGTCACACGCGACACGCTCAACCAATACGGCGCTTAAAAATGCTGATGATTGACTTCCTCCGCGTGGGTAGACCGGCTTCGGATTAAATTAACAAGATTAGATTGGCTTAATGGCTGTGAGACGAGGCAGGCGTCGATTATTATAATTAGTGAGTCAGCTATCAGGTCAGTTGTGGTGATCTACGACAAGCGTTTGAATTCAAATATCATTTCCGCGTGTTCTAATTGACGAATCTTTCTCCTTATCGCTATTAACAGTGAATTCTCTAACTATCGACGAAAATTGTGTGATATAAACATAATGGAAATGTAACTAACTATTCATGTATTGTAAACAATTGTCATTTTTAAACTATTTTGTTTTGTACCCTGTGATGTTCTTTGTAAGAATAATGTTTTTATATCTAACACCACGCTATGGCAGGGCATCAAATAAACAAATGAATAATATTAGTTAGCGGTCGAATGTCTTTATTTTGTAGCTACAAAGCTTTTAATGACGTTGTACTGTTATTAAAACAAACAAACATTTCATTTATTGATTTTGCATCGAGTACCTGTGTGGAATTGTTCCAATTTATTAATATTATATTCAATAATGCGTTTCGTTTATTCAACGTCAGTTTTTAAGCAGATGACAGCGGGCTGATATTGACACACACGGTTGCTGTCACGTGTGCTCTTTATCGTACCAAAGCCATACTGCAACTTGGCAAATTTTGTTATTTAAAAGAGTGCTGGGAGTTTTTTTCGCCGGCTTTTTTCTCCCGGTCTACTATAGCCTGAAGGGCGCACAAAGCCGAAGTATGATAACTGAAACATGACTTTCATTAAGTGTATGTATGTACCTTATAATGAATGAATAATTTGAATTTGAATTCGAATTATTGTTTTGCCTTAACGTCCCCATAATACCCCTTAGTTCCCCTACAGTGACAATGGAACTAATTTTGTGGGAGCCAATAAACAGTTACGAAATATGTTTGATAGTGGGACTTTACACCACCACACGTGCCAAATTTTCTCGGGCTGTGGGAAGCAAGTATACGTAGTACTAAATCACATCTTCAACGGGTGATTGCGAACACCACATTAACGTTTAAAGAACTAACTACGGTTTTAGCCCAAATATAGGCTTGCTTAAATTCGCGTCCTATGTCAATGCTGAGCGACAATCCTACCGATCCCCTTCCATTGACGCCAGCCCACTTTCTGGTTGGAGAACCTATAATAAATTTAGCGGATGAGAATTACACAGACCCTAAAATTACTAGTCTCGATAGATGGAGGTTAACACAAAAAATAGTTACTGATTTCTGGAATAGGTGGCATTAGGAATATCTTGTAAATCTAAATCAAAGGAACAAATGGAACACAAAAAACGCAGATCCGAAAATCGATGACATTGTAATTTTAAAAGATAATATTCCTCCTAGTAAGTGGTTATTGGGCAAAATAATTAAAAAACATGTTGGACCTGATAATCTTACTCGTGTTGTAACAATTCAGTGTTAGTAAAATATTTATCTTATCTAAAATATTTATCTTTATCTTACCTAAACAAACTAATAGTATTTCCTGAATCTTTATTCTATTGTGTACTTGTGATATATAGAGTTGTCATCTATGTCAGTTGGTTGTCAGCGATTAAAATGGCTACAAGAGATTATGTGTTTTCTTATTAAATATGTAAATACATAACAATAAGGAAGAAGAAAACTGTCGTTTAAGTACAGAAATAATATTTTAATTTTACCCATCACCCGTACTCACCTTGTACGTATTATACCTATTTTTTATATGAAAACAGCAACAAACCAGCAGATATAACAATCACGAATGTTTTCTTCAACCTATTGGTTCCTTACGTAATATTATAACGATATTCTGAAGGCCAAAAGGTAACAAAATGTATTCGCAGACAAATCAAGTAACACAAGTTAAACCTGGTCTAAATCAAAAATCTAAATGAAGCGACGTACTTTAATTGTTTAATGAATAGAAAATGACGGAATTTAACGTAATGAATAGAAATTATGTAGAGAATTCTTTACTGTTTTCTACTGAGGCCTATGTTAGCTAATCAAATTAATTACAAATTGTCGCGTGATAAATGTATCACTCAAGTGCCAATACAATAACACCCGTATTCATTTATTATTGATGATAATCAATTAATGTTCTTTTCGGAATACGTTTAAATATTTATAGCGGGCATATTTCATGGAGATACCGCGTGAAATGTAGCCAGATTTTTACCAAACAAAATGGATCATTTAACATCCAACTGTGGACACTGTAAACAATACATATAAGTAATATTCGTATTTCAATTTCATTACTATATACGTACTTATTTACTTTAAAATACAGTATTATTTCAACATGATTAGGTATAATTCAGTTACAGTAGTGCTATTGAACAAGGTAAAATCACAGGAATTTACAACGGTAGGTAAAGCTATACAAGAAGGTATCCCGATCCTAAAATAACTTAACCGTAGAAGGTGGGCCTTACCGAATACCCAAATCTAATACTCCAATTATAATTCAAGTTTAGCTTGTGATTTACGAGTATATGGTATGCGGAAGGTCTACTATTATGAATTTATATCTTGCGATTAAAGTTTTCTTAATATCTCCATTGTGTTATATTACATAATATTGTTTTGGTAATTTAATTCAACATTATATATTGACAGCAAAGATACCAGAGTTGCGAAGGGAATATCTTGCAATACAAAACTGCGTCTTACGTTTAGTTATATATCGAAGTATAAATAAATGCTATACGAAGTCTGATCAACTCTCTAGAGTAAAGAGAATAAAGAGCTCGAAATATTCAAGACTCTAAAGAAACTGACAACGTAAATAAGTACTACATAATCACATAAAAGTCTGAAAAGTAATGTCCAAAGTCTATTGTCGTTGACATTTCAAAACCGTTGCGCTAGTAACGTTGTCCCTTAAAACGTAGCAAATTGCTATAAGGGAAAATAATACTTAAATATAACATAAGTATACATATATATATATACAGATCTTAAGCAAAGAAAACGCAATTGCCAAGTTTCGTAACTAAACTTAAAACAACAATAAGTAGTTATTTGCTTACAAAAACTTCTTAGTTTGAAGACTTAATTTTAAGTACTGAGATGAAAATTATTCTTTATTTGAAAATACTTCTATTAAAAAGTTTCACAAGGTAAACTTTCTCAAGAGAAGATTTCTTTTGTGAAAGTTTATATAACTATTATTATAAATTTGATTTTCAATTTATCTAAATTAAAACTCTTGGATTCGTTATTTCATTGAACTGATCAGAGACAATACACTTATAACTATCTTTGCATATGGCTACATTATAAATGTAAGTGAGAATGCTTTGTTTCAGAGACAGGTGTGACGATGTTTGACATCAGAAATCGACCAATTCCACGGATATTTTACACCTTGCCAAACATACGTACGAGTATACGTGCATACTCCATACGTACTCGTATCTATCTAAATATTGAGATAGTGTGGCATAAAAATGTGTTTTTTACGAGTATATTCAATCTTACTCTTAGATTCTTTAGCAGATTTTTTAACTGATCTTCTTTATGTGTATTTGACTTAGGGTCTTTTAATGACATAAATATAAATAACAGCAAATTATACAATACTAGATGGCCCGGCTTTGTGTCGCCAAAATAAATTTTCGGTTTTCCCGTGTAAATCCCGATCCCTCGGTAACTCCGAGATAAAAAGTAGCCTATGTGTTATTCTAGGTCTTCAGCTACCTACATACCAAATTTCATCGTAATCGGTTCAGTAGTATTTGCGTGAAAGA